>PVJC01002436.1:33169-79801 GCA_004026665.1 Murina feae | reverse complement strand
GGCCGTGGAGGCTCCCAGTGCAGAGCCGCCCTGCCAGCCTCCATCTTGGCTGGGTTAATTTGCATACAGCCGCTCTGATTGGCTGGTGGTAATGGTCAATTTGCATGTTTCTCTTTTATTATATTAGATGGCAGAGTTGAGTAGTATACAGAGACTGTATGACTCACAAAACCTAAAATTGTATGCCTGGCTCTTCACAAAGCGCTTTTCTAACTCTGCCCATATCTGCGTTTTTAAAGTGTGGTCCTTGGACCACAGGTGACTGGGAGCCCATCGGAAATGCAGCCGTAGCCCTGCCAGGTCTCCTGGAGATGGAATCTGAATGGTGACCATCCTGAGTGACTCCTGCCCGAGGAAATGCATGCGCACAGGAGCAAGAGACAGCACAGCAATAGCCCTGGCAGCATTGTTCAGAGTGGCCCCTACAAGAAATAAGCACCATGGACAGTAGAGTAGGGAACATCATATTGTCCTCAGAGTGGAGCAGTGAAAGAAGTGAACTCAGTGTTGGTTACAAATGTTTAATAATATCTATTAAAATGCACATGTGTGCACAGTTCTGTATATAATATATTTCAGAATGAAGGAATTAATAGAAAACGGTTTTAAAAAAAGCAAATTATTTGGAAACTTCTTACTTTAGTAGTTGTTAGTAATGAACTAATAGTACCATGCTCTCAGTAATCCCAGACAAATCGGAGTGAGCACCAGAGCTAAGAATAAGAAGCCAGTACCTCAGGAGAATAAACTCTAGCTCCTCAAGTGAGTCTGGTAGCAGGAGCAAAGGGCCCTCGATCTAGAACAGATGCCCCGTGAGAATGAGAAAGGCTCTGAAATAGGAGGCGCTGGAAAGCAATAGCCAACTGGACAGGCCACCGAGCTCTGCAGCTGGCTTGTGGCTTGAAGTCTTTCCTTAATCTGTCCACCCGTCCCTTCCGATGGAAAGGACTTCACTGACTAATGATGGACCGAGGCGCAACTCGTCCTGTTTGCTCAAGAGCGCTTTGGAGTCCAGCGTTTCCATTTCCTGGCAGATAGCGAGGTGGTTGTTTAGTTAGTGTAAGGGCCCAAGAGTCCACATGAGAGAAGCCTGAAGAGGCCTTATTCTTGGAGAACAATTTAGTCGCTGATATTGGGCATCTATAAGGACCACCTTTCTTTAGGAATAAGTGATGGGACATAGTAAGTCCTTTTTGATGCTGGTCCTCCACTCCCAGGGGTAGCTTTTAGGCAGAAATGTTTTTGATGGACCGTGGTTAGAGAAGAATGTTGCTGCTGAAGTGTAAAGTCAAAGATGTCTCTGGTGGGGGTGTTGGTGACAGGAAATCCCCCATGTGACAGAGTCCATGTCATTTAGGCAGAGCCGGGCCTGCCGCGTTCGCAGTGTCGGAGAAGGTTCGGACCAGGCTGGAAGAGCTGGATGACTTTGAGGAGGTGAGCAGGTCATTGCTGAGCACAGGGCCATGTGGTCTTCTCTTTCTTCTGCCCAGGGAGCTTTCTAGTGGTTGCTCTGATTAATTTTTGAGCTGAGCATTGTGCCTCCTCCTCAGGCACCACTGATCCGGGAAAGAGGCCCAGGAGCCGCTCAGGCTCAGGCTGGCCTTCTAAATTGTCTGTTCTCACTGCGATGCCTGAACAAGCCCAGGTCATCTAGAACAGGTCTCACTGTGCACCCACAGAGCCATCTTCCAGGAAACGCAGGACCAAGGTCCTTCCTTGCTTCGGAGACTGCGGTCCTCTGCCAGCCTTGCATGTGGTCAGAAAACATGACTCACCCAGTGCATTGCCAGACACTATCTCTTGGTGCTGCCATCGCAACAGAGAGCTTCCAGTCAAGCTGAATAGAGGGTCCCTTTTTACTGCCTCAGCCCAGAAGGGACACATGCCCCTCTGCCCACAGCCCATTTGCCCAAACTAGTCACATGGCTCCTCCTACTGCAAAGGGCAAGGGAGTGCCCTATTTCAGAATAAAATGACCAGTAGAATTAGTCCCAGTTTCCTGAACCTTCTATGTGTATTTCTTTAACAGTGTTCACTGGTTTCCAGGGGACATTCATATAAAAAATGTGTGGTTCTTGATTTCCTCCTGTGGGCAAGAGTGACCCTGAACCCTGTGAGTTAGAACTTCTCAACTATAGACAAGGGTGACTGAGCACACACTACTAGGGGCTGTGCTAGTTTCCACACCGTTCATGCATCCACTTGGTGGCCTTGCTCTCTGCACAGCTGCTTGCTGTCGTCTGTTCTGTCCTAGTGCCTCTCTGCTCTAACACCCCCCTGGGCCTACTCAGTACATGTACACCACTGAGAGCCCTCTCTGCTCTAACACGCCCGCCCCTGCTGCCTGCTCAGTACTGAGCTCGTCTCAAGCATTGTTTCCTCCAGGAAACCGTCTGTGACTGCCTATCTGGAGTGCATTCCTATTACCACACATCTTCCATTCTGAGATGAACCTTTTCTTCGAATGTCCCTGAAATTAGACTGTGTCTCCATTCGTGCATGCCAGAGACGTGCAGTCTTTTCCTTAGTGGCACAGGGAACAGTCGGGCTTATAGTGGGCACCGCAGGTTCAGTGAGCTGTAATTTCCTCCCAAGCATTTATTTCAGTTTGTATTAATGTCCATCTTGTCCTCTACCTTACACTCCATTAGCGCAGAAATAATGTCTTTCTGCTTACTTTCCCATCTTGAACATCTGGCACACCGTGGGCACTGAGAACTGTGTTATCTCTGGCCGCAGAGGAGGCTCTGGGAAGAGAGCGGCTCACACAGTCACATGGTAGGAAGGGGCTGAGCTAGGAGTTAGCCTACCTCAGACTGGCCTCCAAGGCTAGTCTCTCAGTCACTGCACTCTGCCTGTCTTTGCAGAAAATGTAAAGAACCTGTTTATTCATAAGACAAAACTCTATGAGGAAGATTAGAGAGCGAGGCTCAGTCAGTGCTGTTGCCAGGGTTGGAAGTCAGACACTGTTTTCCTTTTGTGCTTAACTTTCCTGCTTGCTTCCCACAGGGATCCCAAAAGGAGCTGTTGAATTTGACTCAGCAGGATTATGTGAATCGCATAGAGGAGCTTAACCAGTCGCTGAAGGATGCCTGGGCCTCGGACCAGAAAGTGAAGGCTCTGAAAATAGTCATCCAGGTCAGGTCTAGTGATTTTATTTTTCATTTTCTTCAGAATTTCCTATGTAAAAATTTCTGTGGATAATTAGGGTTTTCCAAGGCCTGCCTTCAGGGTCTTCCTTTTTCATCTTTTCCAATTTCACATATTTACTCTGAATCTGTGTTTTTCGAGTTGGTTAATTTCAGAGCCACCTGTGCAGCTCCCCAGCTTGTGCATTGCATAGTTTGGAGTCACTGAGATCAGTACTGACAACGCCCTCTGAGGTGCGCCATTCACTGGCCCTGTACGGCCCCTGGCACATTGATGATTTGTACAAACTAGATTGACCAGCTGTATTTTGGGTTTCCTTGACCAGATTTTCTTTGTGCCTTTGGAACTAGTGGTTGTACATCTCTGATATGTACATTTTTGAATCATAGTCTGCATAATTATGTGATAAAGAAAACATGTTTCTGGTGTTAGGAGAGTTACATTAGTTGATGAATTTGTTGATCTGAGACAACTCTTGGATCACAAGAGCAAATTCTATCCTGGTCCCTTAAGATCATCCTGTCTTGGCAGACCATGCTCAGAAATACATTATAAAAGAATGTATTGCATTAAGATTTTCAAAGCAAAGTTAAAGAATTTCGGAACAGTCATTTTAGTTCAGAAAGACAGATCCTATTTTTGTTAAATGCCATTTGTTTTCTCACCTGTTGCCCTGGAGAGAGGATTAGGAGTCTTTGCACTGCTGCTTGAAGTCTATGATGGTGGCACTCTATGGCAGGTGCGGGGCGGCAGGGGAGTTTCATGACCAAGGCCAACTCTCAGTCCTGGTAGAGCCGACTTCCCTTCAGTCACTATTGTTAGTTTTCAGAGTAAATACTTGTGAAGAGGGGTCCTTTCACCTGGACGCATGTGATGGGGTTGTTTACTGAGGGGCTCAAGTGAGAACTAGCTAAACTAGCAAGTTCTTCAAAATACCTTGATTGGCAGCATTTCTGCATATTGTTGTATAGAACTGTGACTTCTTCACATGTGGAGATTCGATTCATGTCTTTGCAAAGAAAATAACTGAGTATGTTTAATTAAATCCACATCTGATTAATCATAACTGTTTTACTTTCAATACTTTAAAGACTGCCTTCTTTATTTAATAACTAGGGGCCCGGTGCACAAAAATTTGTGCACTCGGGAGGTCCCTAAGCCCGACCTGTGCCCTCTCGCAGTCTGGGAACTCTCTGGGGATGCCCACCTGCTGGTGTGCCTGGTCAGCCTGGGTGAGGGGCTGATGGCTGTTTGCAGGCTGGCCAAGTCCCCCAGTGTGAATCCTCACCCCATTGGGGTGTGGCCAGCCTGGGTGATGGGCTGAGGGCCATTTTCAGGCTGCCCACAGCCCCTTCAGGTTTTGGGTCCCTACTGGGGTATCTGGCCAGCCTGAGTGAGGGGCTGATGGCTGTTTGCAGGCTGGCCAAGCCCCCCAGTGGGATCCCGCACCCCATTGGGGTGTGGCCAGTCTGGGTGCGGGTCTGAGGGACGTTTTCAGACTTTCAGGCTGCCCACAGTCCCTTCAGGTTTTGGGTCCCTACTGGGGTACCTGGCCAGCCTGGGTGAGGGGCTGATGGCTGTTTGCAGGCTGGCCAAGCCCCCCAGTGGGATCCCTCACCCCATTGGGGTGTGGCCAGCGTGGGTGATGGGCTGAGGGGTGTTTTCAGACTTTCAGGCTGCCCACAGCTCCCATTGACCCAATGTCCCAGCAAGGCTGGCTGGAAGCAGGTTTCTGGGGTTTGTTTATCTTCTATAATTGATACACTGTTCCTTTAAGCTGAGGCCTAGGCAGGTAACGAAACCTCCTTTCTGCTTCACCTCATGGCTTCTATAATTGAGACATTGCCCTTAGAAGTCAGGCCTGGCTTGCTGTTTGCTGCAGCTCCCGAGGCTTCTATAATTGAGACATTGTTGCAAATATGTTATTGCCTGGAGCCGGGAGAAGGCCAGCCGGCCCACAAACAGTTTCACTCTTGCTGCAAAGGAAATGCCTGTTTACTCAGCTCCGTGAGTGCTGGCCTCCATGTTGGCTGGGCTAATTTGCATACAGTCGCTCTGATTGGCTGGTGGGCGTGGCTTAGGTGTCCCGAAGGGATGGTCAGTTTGCATATTACGTTTTTATTAGATTAGACTAGTAGCCCGTTGCAGGAAGATTCCTGCAAGAATAGGGCTTCCTGAGCCAGAGCGAAGCAGAGAAGGGAGCAAAGCCTGCCTAGGCTCCCGTCTCTGCCACCTTGGCTCCCTCCTGTCTCTGCCATCTCAGCTCCCGTCTCTGCTGCCTCAGGTGTGTCCCCTCCCCCCCGCTTCTCCCTCCCTTCTTCACCATCTCCGCTGCCTTGACTCCGTTCCCTTCTCCACCGCTTGGCTCAGCTTCCTTCTACACTGTCTTTAGTTTTTGCTCTCCTATATATGCAAATTAACTGCCATCTTTGATGGGTTAATTTGCATAATCACTCTGATTGACTGGTGGGAGTGGCTTAGATGTCGCAGAGTGATGGTTAATTTGCATATTACTCTTTTATTAGAGTAGAAGATACTGAAGCTGCACAGTGGAGAAATGAGACTAGTTCACCTTATTTGCTCTGCAATAGGGTTTTTGGTTTTTTGTAGCTTTATTTAAATACTAGAGGTCCAGTGCATGAAAATTCATGCATTGTAGGAGGATCCCTCAGCCCGGCCTGTCCCCTCTCACAGTCTGGGAGCCCTCAGGGGTGGGAGGCGACACCCCATCACAACCAACAGTCGGACATGCCTCTCGCAATGTTGCTGCTGCTGCTGCTGTTGCTCTGTGGTATCTCTCTGTACTGTGGTTCATACTCGCCATGCTGGGGTTGTGCCCCGGGTTCATGATGTTCAAGGTCTGGCCTTGGGAGTTCAGGCCTCCCATTGCTTTCTGCTGTGGAGGGTCAGCAGGTTGTGACCTGCTGGCTTGCGTAGCGTTTAGATTCAGCAGGCTGGGCTGGAGCTGAGGCTGGACTGGCTGGCCACTTACTTGGCCGTGTGCTATTTGATGAGAGTTGCCATCAGTTGAGGGTTTGACTTGAGTATGTTGAGCATGAGTTGTTGCTGGGGGAGCTGAGAGACTTCAGGGTCCACAGCAGGTTCTGCAGGGCACCTAGAGAGATGCTCTGAGGTGGCTGCACCTTGGGTCTGCATAGACATCACAGGTCTGGGCATGCCTCACATTGACTTGCTGGTGGATGGGTGCCGGCTGCCACTGCTGGGGCTCGGGGCAGAATAGCAGGCCCACTGACCTGGTTGGGTCACATTCAGGCCCATGGGAACCATCTGGCTCTCAGGGGTCACTGTGCCTCGGGCATATCGTTGTTGGTGCTCACCCAGTACAGATACTGCTGCTGCTGTGCCTCACGTGCAATCTGCTGGGCTCCTCTACTAATGCAGGTGGGCCTGGTGGGAGGCGGGGGGCTGGTGGGCTGGCACCTGGTTAGTGGGCTTCCCAGTGCAAACTGTGGTGGGGGGCTGAGTTCTAGCCACACTGGAGAAGCTGGCTAGTGATGTGCTTACAGGTGAGGTCTGGGGCAGAGTTGGGGGGTATGGTGTCCAGGATGTGCTGGGATGCAGTGTGGGGGGATGGGGTGGTGCTGAAGGAGGGGAAGGCAGACTTGGCTGAGGCACAGTGTAGGTGTTGATGGTGGTATCCGCTGGCGCATGAGCTACGCGTGCTGCTGGCAGTGCTGTATCTTCTGCTGGTGGAGCTTGTGTTTCATGTTGAGGTAGTAGGGAATGTGGCATGTGTTTTCTTGGCAATGTTTGGCATGGTAGCAGCAAAGGGCCATGAACTGCTTGCATACTCCACAACCTCCATTGGTCTTGCGCTGGCAGCCCTTGGTGTATTGCACAACGCACCTCATCTTCTGGCAGGACGGCTGCAGGCAATTGGCATTGCGATACTGGGGGACTGAATGCAGCACTGGATGGTCTGGTGCTGCCACTCCTGGAGGCTCCTGAACTACGGCTCCCTAGCCACCCCTGTGGGAGCAGAGGCAGCCCTGCCTCCTCTGCTCTAGCTTCCCCGCCTCTTCTGCCCCAGCTCCCCTGCCTCCTTTGCTCCAGTTCCCCCACCTCCTCTGCTCTGGCTCCCCTGCCTCCTTTGCTCCAGTCCTCTCACCTTCCCTGCTCTGGCTCCACAGCGGCAGTTACTGCCTCCTCCCCAATGACTCCCACGGTGGCGTCAGTGCTGTTTCCTGAGCAGCCAGCAGAAGAGCTCTCAGGACGACCCCCTCCTTCCCGAACTCGCTAAGAAACAGGCTATTTTGGAGCCAACTTTTATTGTACTTGCCCTGACGACCAAGCAAGCATTCCGCCAGGCCACTGATGCTGTCCGCTCTCAGCGGCCACCTCCCGGGACTGGAGGACTCTAGCGGGGCTAAGAGGACTGGGTGCCTCCATCTTGTGGCTGTGGGCACTGCCATCTTTATGACGGAGTTACAGTTAATTTGCATATTACCCTTTTATTAGATAGGATAGGACTAGAAGCCTGATGCATGAAATTCATGCAAGAGTAGGCCTTCCTTCCTCCAGCTGCCGGGCCTGGCTTCCCTGTGGCATATAGGACCTAGGCTTCCCTCATAGCCCTGGCTTCATCTGGAAGGAAATCGATCTAATTAGTATATTATGCTTTTATTATTAAAGATATCTTACATATCTTAAAATCCACCATTGCAAGTATGCAGTTCAGTGATTTTTTTGTGAGTTTACAGTTATGCATCTATTACCCAATGTTAGAACATTTCATTATCCTCCCTTTTAAGATTCCTTCAAGCATGTTTGCAATTAAATCTCACTGCCCCTTCCAGCCCCAGGAAACCACTGATCTACTTTTGACTCTTAAACTTGTATTTCCTGAACATTTCATGCAGGTTGGATCATTCGCTTTGTAATCATTTGCATCTGTCTTTTTCCTTAGCATAAGGTTTTTGAGGTTCTTCCATGTTTCACTGCCAGTACTTTGTATCTTTTTACTGCTGACTGGTATTCTATTGTATGAATAACTCTATTTTACTTGTTCATTAATAAGTTAGTGGACAGCCCTAGCTGATTTGGCTCAGTGTATAGAGTGAATAACTCAAGGGTTCTGGGTTCTATTTCAGTCAAGGACACATTCCCAGGTTGCGTGCTTACTCCCCAGTAGGTGGTGTGCAGGAGGCAACCAATCAGTGATTCCCTCTCATCATTGATATTTCTATCTCTTCCTCTCCCTTCCTCTCTGAAATCAATAAAAATATATTTGAGAAAAAAATAAATTAATGGATATTTAGATTGTTTCCACTCTTGCTCTTATAAGTAATGCTACTCTGAACATTGGCACACAAGTTTTTGTGTGGGCATGTTTTCATTTCTCTTGGATTAGATTCCTAGAAGTGGAATTGCTGAGTTATATACTAAGATTATGTTTAAATTTTTGAGAAATGGCTGACCTTTCCAAAATGGCTGCACCATCTGCATTCCCACCAGCAGTACATGAGTGTTCCAGTTCTTGTGCATCTTTTCCAGTAGTTGTCTGTCTGTATTTTGGCCATCCTAGGGCATCTCATTGTGGTTTTAATTTGCATTTTCATCCTGACTAATGGAGTTGAATATCTTTTCATGGACTTATTGGCTATCTTTTTTAAATCCTCACCCAAGGATATTTTTTTCCATTGATTTTCAGAGAGAGAGGGGAAGGAAGAAGGAAGCGGGGAGAGAGAGGGATAGAGAGACATCAATATGAGAGAGACATTGACTGAATGCTTCCTGCACATGCCCTGACCAGGAATGGGGATTGAACCCACGACCGAGGTATGTTCCTTTGATAGGGAATTGAACCTGTGACCCTTCTGTCCACAGGCTGATGCTCTAACCACTGAGAAAAACGGGTCAGAGCTGCTTATTGGCCCTGCTATGTTGCTGAATTCATTTATTCAGTAGTTTTTTGGTGGAGTCTTTAGGGTTTTCTATGTACAATATCATGTCATCTATGAATAATGAGAGTTTTACTTCCTCCTTGTCAATTTGAATGCCTGTTATGTTTTCTTCTTGCCTGATCTCTGTGGCAGGGTTTCCAGTACTATTTTCAATAAGAGTGGTAAAAATGGGCATCCCTGTCTTTTTCATATTCTTAGGGGATATGATTTTAGTTTTTGCCCCTTGAGTATGATGTTGACTGTAGATTTGTCATATATGGCCTTTAATATGTTGAGGTATGATATCTCTATTTCCACTTTGCTGAGAGTGTTTATCAAAAAAGGGTGATAGATTTTGTCGAATGCTTTTTCTCCATCAATTGATATGATCTTGTGATTTTTGTCCTTCAGTTTGTTTTTGTGATGTATCACATTGATTGATTTGTGAATATTGTACCAACTTTGCATTCCTGGAATAAATCCCACATGGTCATAGTGTTTGGTCATAGTGTATGGTCTTTTTAAGATATTGCTGAATCCAGTTTGCTAATATTTTGTTGAGGGTTTTAGCTTCTATGTTCATCAGGAATATTGGCCTGTCAGTTTCTTTCTTTGTAGTATCTTTATCTGGTTTAGAATTAGGGTAATGCTGGTCTCATAGAAAGAGCTTGGAAGTGTTCCTTCCTCTTTAATTTTTTGGAATAGTTTGAGGATAGGTATTAGTTCTTCTGAACCAGGGCTTTTGTTTGCGGGAGTTTTTTTTTTGATTACTGCTTCAATTTCGTCATTTGTTATTGGCCTCTTCAGGTTTTCTGATTCTTCCTGATTCAGTTTTGGAAGATTGTATCTTCTAGGAACTTGTCTACTTCACTCAGGATGTCTGTCTAGCTTGTTGGCATATAGTTGTTCATAGTATTTTCTTGTAATTTTGTATTTCTGTGGTGTCACATGTTACTTTATCATTTTTGTTTTATTTATTTGGGTCCTCTCTTTGTTTCGTGATGAGTCTTGCTAAAGGCTCATCGATACAGTTGTAGGATTAAGTGGTTTATTGTTCATTTTTCTTATTTTCTGAGGTAGGTGTGTAATGCTGTTAACTTCCCTCTCAGGACTGCTTTCACTGTCTTCCACAGAGTTTGGGTTCTTGTGTGTTCATTTTCATTTGTTCACAGCAAGTTTTTAAAAATTTTTTTCTTGACCTCATTGCTAACTCATTCATTGTTCAATAGCATGCTATTTAGCCTCCATGTCTTTGAAGGGTTTTGAGTATTTTTACTGTAGTTTATTATTGTCACCTAGAAGATATATCTAGTGAAGTCAGCAGAATTTTAATGTCTCCAACTATAACTGTATTGCTGTCAATCTCTCCCTTAAAATCCTCCAGAATTTAAAAAAAAATATTTAGGTTCTCCTATATTGGGTGCATATATGTTTACTAGGGATATATCCTCTTGTTGGATTGATCCCTTTAATATTATGTAGTGACCTTTGTTGTCTCTTGTAATAGCCTTCATTTTGAAGTCTATTTTGTCAGATATAACTATTGCTACCCCAGCTTTTCATTTTGTTTCCATTTGCATGGAGCATTTTTTTTATATCCCTTCTCTCTCATCCTGTGTGAGGCTTTTGTTCTGAGGTGCTTCTCCTATAGACAGCATATATTTGGGTCATGTTTTCATACCCATTTAGCTACCCTATGGCTTTTTTGGGAGCACTTGGTCCATTTACATTTGAGGTATTTATTGCCATTTTAATTCTTTAAGCCTACATTTCTCTCTACACTAACAAAAGAGAAACATGCAAATTAACCCATTCCTTCATGATGTGCATAAGCCACACCCACCAGCCATTCAGGAGTGATATTCAAATTAACCCAACAAAGATGGCGGAGGCCGGAGCTAGGAAACTTGCGTTGCAGCCACGACTACCATGCAAGCATTCTGGCTCTGGCCACTCCAGGCCTGTTGGAAACACAGAAGTCAGGGAAGACAGAGAAGTCTGGCTCCAGCGCTTGAGGCTGGCTTTGGCCGGGGAGATAAAGAAGCCACCTACTCTGTGATCCCAGGCTGCAGCCAGCCAGAGAAGCCACCCACAGTGCATCCCAGGGGAGACAGAGAACCCAGGCTCAGTGCCTGAGCCTGACTGTGGCCTGGGAGATGAAGAAGCCACCTGCCCCATGATCTCAGGCCACAGCCAGTGGAGAAGCTGCCTGCCCCACATCCACCCACCCCATGTCCTCGGAGAGACTGAGAAGCCGGACCCCAGCGCCTGAGGCTGGCTGCGGCCTAGGTGATGAAGAAGCCGCCTGCCCCATGATCCCAAACCACAGACAGCCAGAGAAACTGCCAGCCCTGTGGTCCAGGGCACCAGCGCCTGTGGCCCGGGAAATAGGTTCCCTCTTCTCCCACTGCAGTGATTACTCCAATATTCTCCTTCTGAATTTCTTTCCTGTGCTGCAGCCCAACTCCACTTTTCATCTGAAGGATATAGAACAGAGAGAGCAGTGTTAAAAGCTTATATTTTTAAGCAGGTAAGGTTGGTACTTAAACACATAAATGGAAAACTAGAGTCCTTAAGGTAACAAAGGCTACAAAGGGAGGGGACAGGGACAGGACATGACATATTATATCCAGCAATCCATATGGGGACTGAAAACTTTGCAATGATGACAATCAGTGAAGATATGAATCAACTAAAATATTTGGCAGGGATAATTCTTCTATCTTTGAAAATATCTACATCAAGTCTGTTTAAATAGATTTTCATCTGCATAATATAACACATTTTGACAAGACCACCACCACCAATGTGACCAGTGTTATGCCGATAAATGTTTAACAACTGGCTCTCAAAGAAAACAAAACTCTGATTTATACTATTGGCCAATTTCTGTGGCATAAATTCTCCATATATGGTTGATTTCAGCTGCTAATGTGATGCCACTAAATGCAGGGTTGAGAAGAAACATGCAGTAATACGCTATTATATTCTACCAGAAAGACCCAGAAGATATAAATAATGTCAAGCGTCAGAACAGTAAAGTGTAGTAAATAATTGAAGAGTGATGAATTTAGAGTATGTATTATTTTTGGTTTTAATGTAATTTATTCACTTTTAAGATTATATAATTTAATTTTTAATAATGAACATGTTTAACGACTAGCTTATAAAATTCCTGAAAATTTGTGAGCCAGTAAGTGCAGGCTCCAGCACAATACTGAGTGGAGTGTAATGGTTAAATGGCATGGCTCACAGATTTGAAATGAGACTCGGCCACTTTCGGGTTTTACTGGCCAAGTTACCTGATCTCTCTGTATCTCAGTGTTCTCATCTGTGTCATTATAGTCCCTACTGTATAGAGTTGTTGCAAAGATAAAATGAAATCTGTGTATGACACAGCACAGTACCTGAAACAATAATTCACTCAATTTGTTATAAACTGTTACTGCCTCAAAACATTGTTGACATAATTACTCATGCTGAAAGAATGAGATTTTATTGATGAGAAAATACCTTATTTGCGATTTACATGGAGACAGTCAATTTTACTTCCTAAGCAGTAGATGGTAATCTACTACTAGAAACTACAAGGGGAAAAGTGACCTCAATCAACATGATTGAGGCAAGTATTATTAGCTGGATCATAAAGCAGAGAGGATGCCATACATTCTGGGATACATCTGTAGTAAGAGGCTTCACCTCAAGCATTAATTCTGATGAGCTAAGCATCAGACTTAAGGTGAATGGTGAGAAGGATTCTGAGGCTGCTTCTAGACTTAGCAGGAATAGAACTTTAATGCATAAGCAACAGTTATTATGGTTAGTGATGGCAAGAAAAAAACACACCATGATCTATTCTAATAAAAGGGTAATATGCTAATTAGACCACAAGTCTTCTAGACGACCATCCGCACATCATTCCTGACAAAGCCAGGCCTGGCCGAAGCCACCTGCTAGCAGTCCTGGGCAATAGTGCCTATGTCTGGCTGCAACCTGGGAGATGGAGAAGCTACCCACCCTGTGGTCCCAGGAACCAGAACCTGTGGCTGCAGCCTGGGTGAAGCCGCCTGCCCACCATCCTCTGTGGCTGCAAAGCTGGGCAAAGCTGGCCGAGGTCCCGTGTGCCTATGGCTGACCAGAGGGAGGGAAGCCCAGGTCCCAGGTGCCTGTGGTCAGCTGGAGGAGGGAATTCTTGGTCCCAGGTGCGGGGCTGAGGCAGAGATGGTTAGGGGCAATCAAGCCAGCAGGGGAGCAGTTAGGGATGATCAGGCTGTCAGGCAGAAGCAGTTAGGGACAATCAGGCAGGCAAGCAGTTCTGGATTTTGAGAGGGATGTCCGATTACCGGTTATCCTCTGAGGGGTCCCAAATTGAAGAGGGTGCAGGCTGGGCTGAGAGACTCCCCTCCCCCACCCCCGTGCACGAATTTCGTGCACCGTGACACTAGTATATATATTTTTCTCATTACAGCAATCCATTTAGCATTTCTTAATGATGTTGGTTTGGTGGTGATAAATTCCTTTAGCCTTTTTTGTGTCTGGGAAGCTCTTTATTTCCCCACCTATTTTGAATAATAGCCTTGCTGGACATAGTAATCTTGGTTTCACATCCTTGCTTTCCATTACTTTGAGTACTTCATCCCATTCTCTTCTGGCCTGTAGATTTTCTAATGAAAAATAAGCTTATGGGAGCTCCTTTGTAGGTAACAAATTGCTTTTCTCTTGCTGCCTTTAAGATTTCTTTTTTTGTCTTCAATTGTTGATGTGTCTGGGCGTGGACCTATTTGGGTTCTTCTTAATTCTGTGTCTCCTGAACTTGGATAACATTTTCCTTCACCAAGTTATGGAACTTTTCTGCCATTATTTCTTCAAACATGTTCTCTATCCCTTGTTCACTTTATTCACCTTCTGACACTCCTGTGATATGAATATTGTTACGTTTCATATGGTCCCACAGCTCCCTTAAGCTGTCCTCCTGTTTTTTTAATTGATTTTTTTTTTTTTTTTTTTTTTTTTTTTTTTTTTTTTTTTTTTTTTTTTTTTTTTTTTTTTTTTGGTTCTCTGATTGAGTGATTTTTCTTTCTACCCTGTCTACTAGTAATTCACTGATACTCGGCTTCCCCTAATCTGCTTTGTATTCCTTCCATGGTGTTCTTTATTAGTGCTATGTCATTCTTCATTTCCAACTGGTCTTTTTTCCATAGTGACTGTATCTTCTCTCATGCTGTTGAGCATCCTTGTCATCATCATTCTGAACTCTATATCTGATAAATTTCTTATCTCTGTTTCATTTATCTCTTCTTCTGGAGAACTCTCTTGTTCTCTTATTTGGGGCTTGTGTTTTTTTTGTTTTTTTTTTGTATTCTCAGTTTGGCTGCCTGTTTGGGTTTGCATCTTTATAGTAAGTAGATCTGCTACAACTCCCAATCTCTAGTGTAGGATAATGTCAGATATTGTTTGTTACTGGCCCTGAGTAACCTCTTTGGAGTTATCAGCAATCCACAGTTTGTGGCTCCCTCAGCTGGGTCTGGGTGCCTTTGGAAAGGACCAGGATGTGCACCAAGATCTGCTTTTTTTTTTTTTTAGCTTAGCATAGAATTAGATCAGGAAAGACTCAAAAGTCCTCTGAGACCTGCTTCTGCCTGTAGTGCGATTATTATTCAGTCTTGATTAGCCTCAGACAATCAACCACAGGACTGGAAGAGAGGTTTTCCAACAGGGTGGGATAATTGCTTCTGCCTGCAGGCTGATTGTTACTTGCAGTCTCTTAATGGGCTTCTGAAACTACACAGGGTGGGGTAAGGCATTTTCTGATGTGGGGGGAGGGGAGTTGCTTCTCCTTAAGCATAACCTGCTTGGATGGTAAAGGTCTGCTGAATGAAGGTATCCTCTGTAGTGTGAGGGAATGATTCAACACAGGAAATTGAGGAGTCTGCCTCTGAGCTCTAACCCCAGAGTCCCCAACCCTGGATTCTGCTCACACAGTCCACTCTGCCCTCCCTCTCCCAGAGTCCCAGGTGAGTGTGCATCAAATTTTGTGTATTGGCCCTTTAGGAGAGTGCCTGCATTTCCAGCTGTCTTTCCTTGGCAAACAGCAACCCTACTGCTTTACACAGCCAGATGTTATGTGGGCACCTTTCTCAGTTCCGGTGCTCTGGGTTGGGGGGCCCAGCTTGGGAATTAGACCCCAGAGTTCTTAGTGGCAACCCCCTCAGCTGAGATATCTCTCCTGATATTCAGCTGCTGTTTGTGGGAGCCCAAGCCCTGCCAGCCCTTTTGCGCCTCTGCCCTTCCTACCAGTCTCTGTGTGGTTTCCACTTTACGTCCTTGGTTATCAGGGTTCTCCCCAGCAAGTCTTCTGTTGGTTATTCAGTATGCTTATTCTGTATTTTAGTTGTAATTCCAGTTTGTTCCTGGGAGCATGTTGGTGTAGCTTCTACTTACTCTACCACCATTTCCCCAAGATGCACTCCTTTTGAAACACTTGGATCCCTTTATAGAGTTTGTTCTGACACCATTATTTGTAAAAGCTCCACATTGTTCCTGTCCCCAGTGCCCTTTTCCCTCCCTGGTACCCAGGCTGTGTGCTGCTCAGCTAGCAGTCACGGGACCTTGCTCTACTCTTGTGGTGCACGGAACTGCTTATTGTGAATATGGTCGTGCTCTGAGGCAGTAAGGTCTGGGACCACAGCCAGGTGAATGAGCTGCAGCAGGACTGTGGGCCCCAGAGCCTGGCCTTGCTTAGCAGGTTTCCATGCAACCAGTTTGGGCATCAAATAAATGCAGAATGAAGAGATTCTGAATTCCCTCAAGTATGTCACCTTCTTGGTGGTGGGTTCGAGCCCAACTGCATGCTCTTTTGAGAAGTGTGAGGTGAACCACACCACTCCTCATCTTCCTGCAGGAGACCCTGCCCAATCCCAGTGATGCATGACACTGCTGCACTCATGGCCGACCCCAGGTTCACCACCTGGTCCCTGGTGTGCTGCAGTGACATCAGATGGAACTTCCACAATTTCCTGGTGGGTCTGTTTGGGATGCCTGCGTACACATACAGCCCCATCTTCCAACCAGTGACATCGAGGCCCTGCTGTCCCCTGGGCCCAGTAGTGCCAAGGCCCCTCCTCGCCCTGATACCTGGCAGCACAGCACTACCCTCTGGGGATTCATTTCCACTGCGTTTCCTCTAAACCTGGGTGGAAGAATGTCTGATGTCCAGGAAAATGCCCCCAGACATCCTAGCTTCCCACTCCCACATGATAGCTTCTAACAATATTTTCCAGTGTCAGTAAGACATTGAAAAATAAGTAAAAGCTCCCAGATGGTTTAGAATACTGGCTGGAAGAATGCTCAGTCCACTCTGAGTGCAGTGGGCAGGTCAGAGTGTCCTGACCCAGCTTGTCTGTGTGAAGCAGCACCTAGAATCCTTGTGCTGACTTCCTGCTGCCACCCTGGAGGCTTTGAAAAGTAGTTTTGCAATGGAACTGAGAGTCTGTATTTTTAACACATGATTCTGACCTGCTTCAAAGCTTTAAAACCGCTGGAGTCTTCAAAATTATGATTTAAAAGGTAACTTCAAATCATAACATTGTTATGACTTTAACTTTGGATTAAAGAAAACTCTGCCTGCTCTGGCTAATTTGGCTCAGTGGATAGAGCATCAGCCTGTGGAATGAAGGGTCCTGAGTTTGATTCTGATCAAGAGCAAGTGCCTGGGTTGTGGGCTTGATTCCCCAGTGAGGGTTGTGTAGGCCAAACAGTGATTCTCTCTCATCATTGATGTTTTTCCCCTCCTCCCTTACTCTCTGAAATCAATAAAAATATATTTAAAAACAAAACAAAACCCTCTGTTTTCTGTTATCCTTTATAAAATACACTAGAGGCCCAATGCATGAAGATTTGTGTAAGAATAAGCCTTCCTTTCTCTGGCTGCCAGCACTGGCTTCCCTGTGGGACCCGGGACTTCACTCTGGCCTCTGCCTTCAGCCTTCACTGTGGCTGGAGCTGCCTTCACTCTGGCCCTGCTGCTCTCCTGTAACTCCCTCCACCCCCGCCCTCCCTCACTCATAGCAGGTGTCCAGTCCTGCCCCAGCCGTTCCGTGCTTGCATGTGTGCTGCCCAGAGGCCCGGAGTGGCTGGGGCAGGGCAGAATGCCTGTGTAAGGCGACAACACAAGTGTCTCAGCCCAGCAGCTTCCATCTTTGTGGCACAATTTGCATATTCCCTCCTTATTGGCTGTGTGGGCGCTGCCATCTTTGTTGTGGAGTGATGGTTAATTTGCATATTTTGTCTTTATTAGATAGGATATTCTGTGATAGCAGTTTAGGAGAAAAATCAATGCACAGATGTTGGGAAGTTCTGGCTGTGTTTAATTTGAAATCTGTTGAACTCTTTCTCACATCTCCAGTGGGCAGCAGTTCATTTGCGAGAGGCTGTGGGGAGGAGCTTGGGAGATGAGACACCCCTGGGAACCCAGAGCTGTGTAATATGAACAGTCTCTAGATTCAGAGTTGCTTGCTTGTCCCAAGCCCGGGAGTCCCACGTGTGGTTGGAGTGCCCTTAAAAGGCATGTGAAAAACACACAACAAGGCCCCAGGAATAGCAAGTCCTGTGTCCGCCCACATGCCAGGCTTGGAGTGGAGCCCAGCCTGCACCATCATTTAACAGCCCACATTTCCCTCCCTCCGCTCTCCCCAATAACATCAGCTGTAAGAGGATGTTGTACACATGGGACACGTTTACTTTTAGGCATGTATTGCTAAGGAGAAACCTGATGAGTCTAGCAGTTTAGATATTGAGTAACAAAGTGAGAACAGATGACAACCTGCTTCTTGATATGATGAACTTATAACTATTCTCTGCAGGTTGCAAATGCATATTAAATGCCCAGATATTTTTAAGTGAAAATTTTCTATCTGAGGATCATCTATTGGAATAATAAAATAGGGCAAAGTTTTTTAGTTCCTTTCAGGACATTAAATTTAGTTCTTCAAAGTAGAAATCGATTTTTTGTTTCTGATTATAAGTTGATGACTTAATCTGAGTATTTAAGTTCAAATTGTGTGGCTCCTGGGCTTGAGTGGTAGTGTGGCACTGAGAAGTCCCTGCGGAGCCCAGACGCTGCAGGTGGTCAGGGTCCTGCTTCCAGAGAAGCAAGGGATGTTCTTCAGCTTCTCACACTTCCTCTCGAGGGCAGCGGGAGTGAGTGTGAATGGTAGATGCTGGTTTTAAGAAACCCTGGAGCTTATTTAGGGAGTCATTTTACAGAAAATGTGTAAAGATTGAGACCCTCCTGAAATAAACCATGATGAAAGGCAGTTGGTACAAGGATGGGAGTCATGTGCAAGGACCCTGGTGGGAGAGTGTCCCTGGCTCCCCTTGGTTACCTTGAGTGCTGACCTGGTTTATGACTGAGCAGAGACCCTCTGGATGAGAGTCCCACCCCTGTTTTTCCTCAAGGCGGCTGTAGTGTCCTTGCTGGGAGGCTCTGCTGTGAGCAGTCTCACTCCATGTCGGAAGCTCAGTGATGTTGCTTATCATTGTACTAGAGGCCTGGTGCACCAAGTTCGTGCATGGGAGGTGCCTGGTCTGTCTCCAATCTGGGACATCCCTCTCACAAACTGGGACTGCTGGCTCCTAACTGCTTGCCTGGTTGCCTGTCTGATCACCCCTAACTGCTCCCATGCTGACCTGATTGACACCTAACTGCCCTCCCCTGCAGGCCTGGTTGCCCCAACTGCCATCCCCTGCTGGCCTGGTCTCCGGTCCCCCAACTGCCCTTTCCTGCTGGCTACCTTGTGGTGGCCATCTTGTGATGATGTGAGGGCGGCCATCTTGTGGTGACGTCACGTATGATGTCACCTAGGCTTTTATTATATAGGATTCCCAGTGTCTGGTGAGAGCTGGGCACAGGTGAGCACCTGTGCTTGTAGAAATCATTAACTTTCCCGGCCGAGTGTTCCAACCCATCAGACATGACAATGAGTTTTCTCTCTTCTCTTTTCCTAGTGCTCAAAGCTTCTCTCGGATACAAGTGTCATTCAGTTCTACCCAAGCAAGTTTGTCCTTATCACAGACATACTTGATACCTTTGGTAAGTACTAGTCATATTCATCTTAGATCTAGGAAATACTTTTTTTGGGGTTTGTTTTTGCCAAAAGTTTAATAGTGGAGTTGCTTTAAATTAGGTTCTGTCGTGGTTTAATAATGAGGCAAATCATGGAGAGAACTCCTTCTACCCCTGCTCATTAACCAGGTGTTATTTTTTAAAGACTCTTAGACTGTGTGTTTCCTAACCTTTTAAGGGGCATATACAGTGAGGGGAGCCCATGGGCCATCTACCCCAGCTCCATCCACCGCCATCTGAGGCATCTGGAGTGGCCCTCCGTCAGAATCGTATTCGCATCTCTAAAAGCCCTTCCTTATCCTCAGGCTGCTTCTACTGGGGGCAGTGGCAGCACCGCATAGTTTGTTGCCTGAGCTGGAAACCTGAGCATCTTCTCCCCTGTGCCCCACCTCCAGGTCTAAGTACTTCACTTCAGCTTCCTAGATCTCCCCAGTGTGTCCCAGAGAATCCTTAGTTCCAGCCATAACCTCCCCCAGAGATGCTGCAGCTCTTATGAGGTTTCCTGCATCCTTGTGGTGCTCCTTGTCCCACAGACCACCCCCTCAGGCAGAGTGATTTGTAGGAACCCAGCAGAGAGGCCTGGACTAAGGATGACTCAAACCCCTTCAGAGAAACAGTGGCCTCGGTGCTGCAGGCAGTGGTTAGTGGCAGAGCATCATGCTGTTAGCAGTTTGCCCAAACCATGCAGCCGTTCAGTCTATGTGAGATGCAAGGCAGTGCAGTGCCCACCAGAACTAGCAAGCAGAGTGGTACAAGGGCTGAGCGCAGGCAGTCAGAGCAGAGACACGACTAAGGAAGGACTGGGGACTGTTTATAACCCATTGAGAGATCGAATGCGGCAGAAAACAAATCTCAGCCAGATCCATGTAGATTTGCACAGGAGACCAGGGACCTGAACGTATTAGCCTGGACAGGTGATAGAAAACCTGGCTCAGACTGGTCTTGGCAATAGGGTGTATTTACTGGTCTAGTTTGAACAATCCAGAGGGAGTTTCTGGCTTCAGGTACAGCTGGATTTAGGCAGTCAAATATTTCTTCAGGACCATGCTTTTTCTAGTACTTTTCCTGGGGTCGACTTCATTCTCCAACTCTACCAGATGGTCTCTGCTAATTACCTTCAGTCCCAGGACAAAGAAGGAACTTTTTCTGAGCATTCCAGCCAAAGTCCCAGAATTCTCTCATTGGCATGTCTTGGGTCACAATGGCAGTCCCTGAGCCATGCTTGGTATCTGGGGAGTGACATGTGCAGATTCCAGGCTGGTGTCGTCTTGTGTACCGTAAGGTTATGAGTTCAATTCCCATTCAGGGCATATACCTAGATTGTGGGTTTGATCCCTAGGTGGGGTGCATACAGGAGGCAACCAATCAATGTTACTTTCACATCAATGTTTCTCTCTCTCTGCCTCTCCTTTCCCCTCTCTCTAAAAATCAATGAACAAATTCTCAGGTGAGAATAAAAAAAAACCTTTAAAAGAAGTTATGCCCCAATTGAAAGACAGACTTTGTCAGGAACAGCTGACCCAGAGAGCCGTCGTCAGGCTCCACTAGACACTGAGGCTGCGTTAGCAAATAAGGGACAAAAATTCCTGCCTCCTGGGCTTCTGTGCCAGGGAAAGAGGGATGGCAGAAATGGTAGTCAGTTCTGTGCAGGAAGAAAGTGAGAGCCAGGTGAGGGGGATGAAGGGAATGGGCAAGGGGCAGGGAGGCTACATTTTTCAATAGTGTGGGCAGAGGAGCCTCGCTAAGAATTAATATGTGGGTTTGTAGCTGAAAGAGGAGAGAGAGGAACCTCATGCTCGTTCTGTGGGGGTGCAGGCCAAGGAATAGCTGGTGCAAAGACCCTGGGTGAGAGCATGGCTGGGAGGGAGGCCAGGATGCTGAGGTGGGGTGAGCGGCAGGGAGGGGCAGGAGCTTGCAGGGCCCTACATCCTGGTGGGTCTTGGAGGCCATTGGAAGACTTGGGCTTTGAACATGAGGACATGAGGAGCCATAGGATTGTTTGGCAGGTCTGGGGTGCATCCCAATTTGGGTTCTAATGAGCTCCCTGTGGCTGCTGTGCTAAGCCTAGACTGTAGAGCAAGAGTGGGTAGGGAGTCCAGCTAGGAAGCCATTGTAGCACTTCAGGTGGAAAATGGGGTCGTGTGGCCTAGGAAGGGGTGAAGATAGGGAGAATGACCCAGAATGGATGGTCGCCTTGGGCTTTCACAATAGATATCAACTCCTATACTCCTTGAACTTCCGCTTGTCCTGGAAACAGCTTGTCCCAGGAGGTGGGGCACCAGTCAGGGAGACAGGTTGGTGGCTGCCAGGTGCTCCTGAGAGTTCTGATTCTCGTGGTGAATGAGCACTTTGGCCTCCTGGTTCCCTTCACTGGCCTCCTACAGGTTCCTTTTGCATGAGTCAGCATCCCTGATGAGGTAGACTCCAGCCTGCCATTTGGGCCAGATCCAGGCATTAACCTCATGAGAATCTTGGCTGCCATCCTGCCAGCGTGCTGCCATTCCCCAGCCCCAGCTCAGCAAGCCGGGGGCAGAGCTAGTGCCCGCTGTCCTGGTTGGGCTGGGAGCTGACAATGATAATGGTGATAAACCCTTAACAATGTCCTTGAGCCTGACTCTTCTAGGTGCTGCTTTAGAAATACTAAATCACAGTGTCTTCATACAGCCCTGTGAGGTAGACTCTGGAATTATCCCATCTCACAGGTGAGGAACCTGAGTCACAGAGAAGTAAAGTAGCCACAGGGTAGTGAGTTCTCTCTGCTGTCAGAGCATGTTTTATTTTCACGTACTTGGCGCATGAGGGAATTTGCTCCCTGTGGAAATTACAAAAGTGTATGCCTTTGACCTGGTGATTTCACCTCTGGGAATTCATCCTATGGCAGCAGCAGGAGATTGGAACAACCCGGGAGGCCATCCCCATGGGATGTCTGTTCCCTGAGACGCAGGAGGCCCATAGGGTGAGGGTCTGCTCTGCACTGAGGTGGAAGGGTCTCCAGGTCGTATCACCATGGGGGAGAGTCAGAATGCAGAACAGCTATAGAGCCAGTTCTGTTTTTTTGCACATAATCATTTATATTTGCTTGGAGAAATATCAGAAGGACACCCAAGAAATGAGTAAAGGTAGGACCCCCTGAGGGTAGTGGGAGTAGTGAGGTGACTGGGACAAGCTGAGAGAAAAGCTGTGGGCAACACTCCCGCTGCCTTTGGGAACTTTGAGCTGTAGGAATGTGCTCCCATTCAGAGTTTATTCAGACGAGCACCTTCTACTCTCCACCTGTCCAGGTGACTTCGGGGCTGCTGTGCATGGCATTTCTAAGGCAGGTGCTCAGGAGACTTGGGCTTTGGGGCTGCTGAACTGCTCCCTCCTTACAGCAGGGCTTGCCTTGTTGCGTGTGACTCAGAATGCTTCAGGCCATCTCGCACATCTGCTCCATAGGAGGCTCCTGACCAGGCCAGAGCAGTGTTCTGTGGTGGTGGCCAGGCCTGCCTGAGGCAGGAGCACCGTGCTGCGCAGGGGCAGGGGAAGGAGCACGGGGCAGGGGCTGGGGTAGGGATATGGGTCGCCTGTGCATCTGAGCATGAAGGCACGGGCTGGCTCTCAAAGAGGTCCCGAGCTCAGAGCTGGGCTCGAGTCTGCACACATTCCTTCTCTCACTGCTACAGAACTTGACTTGGTTTCTTTGTTTGTAAAATGGGTATCATAGATCTGCCCCTGGGGGTTTCTGGGGGGAATTAGATGAGAGAAGGCCTAAAAGCATATACACTTTTTCCTGTTGTAATTGCTTTCTGGCAGGATCATTGTAAACCAAGCATGTCAGACTCCAAGGCTAACATGGGCCAAATAAACAAGGTTTAAATTTACATGGGCCGCAAAAAAAACAAAAGCTTCACTTTTCATAGAAACGTAGGTTTATTTTGATAGAGACCATGCTAATTACAAAGGGCTGAAATAAATAATTGTTAACATAAAATAATAGAACATTTTAATAAAAATTAACATTTTTTCTTGAACATTAACTTACCAGACACTGAATAACTACATGAATTAATAAATGTAACACAAATAAACCTATTTTTTTTTTTGTTCTCTGAAAGTGAAATATTTCCTGTTGCACACACCAAACAGCTCAATCCAAGACTAATGATGTGGCAACAGACTGCTAAAATATTTGCTGCTGGTATTAGTGGAGAGAAATGGTGCGCCTGTGCATAAGGTGCGTAAGTGAAACGAATGCAACACGATTATACAATCAGTCATTAGTGAACGTTGTAGTTCATTATTGGTAATCCTATATAATAAAGAGGGAATATGCAAATTGACCATCACCCTGCCACAAAGATGGCTGCACCCACAGCTGATACCAAGTTCTCATACTGAGCCTTAAGGAGCAATCAGCAGGGACCTGAGGCTGTGCCCCCATCCCCCCGTGGGGCTTGATGGGGACCTCAGGCCATGCCGCTCCGCCCTGGCGCCAGGATGAGGGACCTCAGGCTGTGCCTCCCACCTGGCAGTTCTTGAGGGGGACCTCAGACCGTGCCCCCTGCCTTGGTGCCAGGCCAGGGTACCTTAGGCTGCACCCCCCACACAGCACCAGGCCAGGGGAACTCAGGCCATGCCCCTCACCCAGTGGGACTTGATGAGGGAACTCAAGGTGTGCCCCGCACCCTGTTGCTGGGCCAGGGGACCTCAGACCATGCCCCCCACCCCAGCGCCAGGCCAGGGGATCTCAGGCCACACCCTCTGCCCATTGGGGATTGACGGGGGACCTCAGATTGTGCCCCCAACCCTGGCCCAGGCTGGGGAACCTCATGTTGTGCCCCCTGCCCTGGCGCCAGACCAGGAAACCTGAGGCTGCATCCCCCCACCTGGCAGGGCTTGACAAAGATGGGACTGGCCGGGTCTGGATCTAGCCCAATGAATGAGGGGGTGCTGACCAGGTCTGGGTCTCGTGTGATTTTGAGGTGCATGTGGGTGGGTGGGGACTTGACTCTGGCTCCTGTGGTGCACCCCAGACTCTGACAGGAGGAAGGTTTTTATATACATTTTACTAATTTCCTTTCATCTCTGATACTTCTATTATAGAGGAAGGGAAAATAGCAATATTAAAATATTTCCTTGAATTAATCCCCCTTTTAATGTGCATGAATTTCGTGCACTGGGCCACTAGTTATGTATAATAGAATACTGTAAAAATTAAGTTACAAAATGTTTATTAAAACGTTTCTTACATACCGTTATATTGGTTGGGCCATAAAAATAATCATTGTGGGCCACATGCAGCCATTTGACATGCTTAGTATAAAGTATTGAAATAGTGCCTGGCACAGTCAGTGCTCAGAAAGCATCGGCTACCATCATTGACACTGTGTAGGTATTTTAGTGCCCTTGATCTTTAGAAAGTGGATCAGGAAAGGAAATACTTCTAGGATGGGGTATTATTTCTCAAAAGTAGTTGTCCACTGGCTTACTTAAGAAAAAAAAAATTCACCAAACATGTTTGGCCAAAATGATTTTGCTCTTGAAGGCCCCTTCGAATGCGGAGGTGAAATATAAACCTGGTTGTGGTTTCAGAGAGGTAGCTAGCTTCGTGGAGGAAGTGAAGGCATTACGTGCTCTCCAGGGCGGTCTGTGTGCTGTAGGAGGTGAGAAATTGGCAGCAGCCTAGTGTGGCTCACTGTGATGACCCCAAGTAAGCTGTATGCAGGCCTGTGCCTGGCTCTGGGGCTGTCTCAAACCCCCATTCTGGCTGCACACCTGGGAGCCTCAGACTGCACCCCAAACATTATCTCGAGTCCTCTGAGCATGGGCAGAGGCTCCGCCTGTGTTCACGTGCCCTCGGTGCTCTGAAGCTCAGCCCTGGGTGAGAACCCCTGGCTCAGAGAGCAAAGGAAGGCTTGTTGCCATACCCAGGCAAGTTTGAAAGAAAGATGGTTCCTGCCTGCATCAGTGGCTCTCGTACGTGAGCATGTATAAAAATTCCCTAGCAAGGTTACCAAAATTCATACTCCTCGTCTTCACTTGCCAAAATACTCTTTCCACATGCTCAGCAGGTGTCTGTAGGGTTGTGGTGTAAGTAGTCGCCACTGCAGAGGCTTCTCTCCCATCACCCAGCATTTGTCCTTGCTTAGTGATGTCATTTGATCTCATGTTATTTGATCATAAATGGTCCTAAAAAATTTCCTGACCCTTTTTCTGTGGATGGACAGGGATGTATTGCCCTGAATGGAGTGAAAAACATGTGAGCACAGGGAAATATTTTTTACATAAAAGGTGATTTGGGAGGGTCGGGAAATGAATAGAACTGTAAATTTTATCCCTTGAATATTGATAGCATGTTCTAAAAGCCAAGCATGGAATAAGCAAAGCTTTCTGTGCTAGGTTAGGGGTTGGCCTGTAGCCCAGGTCCCTTATTTACTTGTTTTGTAAATAAAGTTTTATTGGAACACAAGCACATCCATTTGTTTACATACTGTCTATGGCTGATTTTGAGCTGCAACAGCAGAGTCAAGTATTAGTGTGAGGCACCAACCTGGGTACTAGGAATATATTTGGGTGAAACAGACACAAACCTCTTCCCTTGGAGAACTTCCAGTTGAATCTCAGATTCTGATTCTCTGGGCCCCAGGCAGTAACATAAAGGATGCAGCAGCTGCAATGGGAGACGGAGTGGAGATAGCACACTCTGGGTAGTCTGCATGCCATTGCCGGGCAGCTGCTCACCTGTCCTAGCGGACTTTTATCCTAAAGGGGCATGTTGTAAGCGAAGAAGCAGGCAGTCTGGGTTTTTGTGTGAATTCTCCTAATCATTACATGTTGGCAACTATTTCAAAAAATATTAAAACACCTTGTGGGCCAACGTGTGGTGGGCTGAGCAAAATGGGTCAGTGCTGGGTCAGTGATTGGAGGTATCTGAGGCTGCTAGGACCCTATGTTCCAGTAAAGACTCGAAGAGGAGGTGATCACTCATCTGCCTGTCACAGAAAGTAAAAGCCCTTCTTACATTAAAAACAAAAACAAGCCCTAGCCAGTTTGGCTCAGTGGATAGAGTGTTGGCCTGTGGACTGAAGGGTCCTGGGTTCAATTCTGGTCAATGGCATGTACCTTGGTTGCAGGCACATCCCCTGTAGAGGGTGTGCAGGAGGCAACTGACTGATGTTTCTCTCTCATCGATGTTTCTAACTCTATCCCTCTCCCTTCCTCTCTGTAAAAAAATCAATAAAATATTTTTTAAAAAAACAAAAAAACAAAGAAATGTGGCTTAACGTTTGTCCCCTAGATAGCAGCATATTATCACAAATTCAAGTTTGTCTGCAGCCATCCCTGTCCCCATGAGCCAAGGCTGATTAACATTTACTCTGAAGAGTGTGACCATGTCTTTTCTCCCCAGGAAACCTCGTGTATGAGCGCATCTTCTCCATGTGTATGAGCGACCGCAGCGTGCTTCCAGGTAAAGTCGTAGCTTCTGCCCGGGTTCTGTTTTGCCGTGGAGTCAGGAGTAGGTGTATGTGAGGTCGGGACTTACTGAGACCTGGCACAAGGTGTTTTATTTTCGGTGTGTTAGAAGTACAATACCATCTTTACAGGGTTCTCATCTGTCTTCTAATGACATCAGAAGGGTTTCAAAGAGCTGGCTGGGAATTTGGGCGAGTATTTGAATGCGCAAGAATGAAAAGATGTTTTCATTTAGGTTATCTGAACTTCCACATCAACTTAAATTCCTCTGCTGCTTGACATTTTAATACTTTTTCTACATATCTTTCCTAAGAAGCAGACTGCTTTAAAAAACCAACTTTTCATTCTTACAGTGTCAAGTAAATCAGTGGCAGATGCTTTGCCTGTACAGTCTTTGCCCAAGTGATAATGTGCTTTAACTGTATTGCTAATCAATTTTAGATTCTCAGGAGGTTGTAATGGGAGTAGATTATAAATTTCTTCTGTCATGAACTCGCACTAGCAGCTCCTTGACCTCTTGCCCCTCTCTTCAGGTGTCTGGCATTGCTGTCAGTAACACTTCTGCCCACATGCCGTCAGGTGTGCTCTCACCTCAGTTCCCTCCTTCTGCTCCAACCAGATGATGGCATCAGCAACAGTAACCCATTATCTGACCTCTTCATTCATTTATTCTTTCTTTATTTCTTTCATTCATCTGTGTATCTATTTATATTTGAAAAACTATTCAGTATAGTTTTGTTTCATAAAGAGACAGAACCCTACAGACCTTTAGGACTGTAGCTCCTAGGAATCCTTTGGTCTCATTTCAGATGGGCAGGCCCAGTGCGAAGTAGTCAGGGACTTGCCCACAGCCGTTGCCAACTTGCTGAGGTGCTAGACCTGCACTGTCTGTTGTGGTTGTTGCCATCACATGCGGTTTCTGAGCACTTGAGATCTGGCTAGTCCAACTGAGCTGTGCTATGAATATTAAAAATACAGTGAATTTCAGAAATTTCATATGGATAACAGAAGTTACTTTACTAATAAATTATTTAAATACGGATTTTATGTCGAAATTAGGGGCCCTTTGTTCACGGGGTGGGGAGGGTGGAGGTCCCTCAGCCCAGCCTGCCCCCTCTCACAGTCTGGAACCCCTCAGTGGATGTCCTATGATGGCCCCAGTCTGCCAGGCGCCTTTTGTGTGTGTGAGTGAGTGTGTGTTGCCACTGGGGACCTGCCCCCAGCCTCATCTGAGGCTTGGAGCAGTCCTCCTGTGTGTGTCTACCTGCTGGGGACCTGCCCCTAGACACACCATGGAGTCTTGGAGCAGGCACCCCTCTATGTTGATCTCTCAGACTCTGCCCTCCCCTGAATGTTGTTCTCTTTTTTGAGCTGTGGCCAGGGCTAGGTGCTGCCTGCCTGCCAAGCTTGCCTACTGCCCATCTTCCTCCAGCCACCAGAAAGCTGGGAAAACCCCGCCTCGTGATCAGGCCAGCCTTTTTCTGCTCCCTGATCCCCGCAAAGGGCCTGGGGAGCTGCCAAACAGGCTGCTGGCCCCCCGCCGCCTCTTTCCCGCTCTCCGGTGCCCTGCAAAGAACCTGGGGAGCTGCTGAGCAGGCCCCCGGCCCCTGCCACCTTACTTTCTGCCCTGCAGCCGCTCCGTGGCTGCCAGCTGCCATCTTGGCTGGGTTAATTTGTATACAGCCTCTCTGATAGGCTGGTGGGTGTGGCTTAGGCGTCCCAAAGAAACGGTCAATTTCAATATTACACTTTTATTAGATTATATGGTATTTGGATGAATTGGGTTAATCAAGTATAAATTTTGCCTTTTTGATTTATCCTTTGGCTCACAGGGATTTCGATTGGACTCCATTGAACTGAACTGCTCTAGATTTCCCAACTCTGCCATGTTTCTAACAGCCCCTCCATGTGGTAGTTTTCTCCAGATTGGGAGGCTGGGGGTCCCCAACTGGAGAGGCTTCTGCCGGCTTCAGGAGTGGGAAATGCAGGTGCTTTATTTATGCTGCCAGCTTGCTCGCCGTGAGCTGTGCCAGCATGCAGAAGTAACCCATTGGTGTTTCCTTGGCTGCAACAGTAGGAGTTTGTTTAATGTTCTTTGATACACATTCTACTACTACTTACTGTTGTCTCCTTAGCTGCTTAAAAATATATTATCCGCCTGGCTCCCAGAAGCATTCAAGTTTGCATGTACTGTAATAATTTTTTTCTTCCAATTTTTATTATACAAACAACATTTTAGAGCCAAGTAAGAAAAAATTACTAGTAACTTCCTACGTAAACTATAAAAGTTCAAGATAAAAGGGGATTTTCATATTCACTTCCAGTCCTTGTCTAAAGTTATTAATTAGCACTTTTATCACTAAAATTCTTCCTTCCCTGAAATACCTTTGTTTATGTTTTTACTTTGAGCAGTGCAATTCAGGCTTTTGTTTTCTTGAAAATTGTTTCTTCTTTTTTTCCCCTCTTAGTTAAAATCTTCATCTGTATGTGTTCTCTGGTTCCCAGAACTTGAAAGGCAAAGAGATAAACCTTTCTAAAAAATGTTAGTAATCTCTGGGATATGACTCTTTACACTAATTATGAAGGAAACTTTTGAAACCCACTGTGCAGAATTCTGCCTGAAGAAAGGAAGTGTAGAGAGAAGGCTGGTGGCATGTGTGCTCATTTTCCCGTTTGAATCAAGTTCTGTCTGGTGGGTTTCGTTTCTGAGCCTTCACCTTCAGGAGCTCTTTTGAGTTTAGAAAGATAGCGTGGTTTGGGCCATGGAAAGGATAGTTACTATACTAGATGTAAAGGCATTCATTTTTTCTCACTGCTTCTAATCCAGCATAGATGTGAAGAGGCCATCTGCTCTCATAAAATGTTATTTTCATCTTAGGAGAAATAATTGGGTTTATTGTGGTTCTTGTCATCATTCGTGAGCATTCATTCCCATCTTCAGTTTTCCCCATGGTTGACGTGGGTCACAACTGGATAAGCAGGGCCTTGAACTCACCTGGCCTGCCCAGTGCCTGCCGAGATGACGATGTGTAGAGACCTCACTGCTATTGCAGAGACTTGGCAAGTGACAGACTTGTTGGTTTCCTCCTTCCTCCTAAAGTAGTCAAAAATGTCAGGTTAGAAAAAGCAGCACTGTGAGAAAAACAAGTGGGAACTCAAAGGAAAAACCTCTGCTGTTTGTCACATCGAAGTCTGTTCTGAATGAAATGCCAAATTCTGAATTCATTCCCCATGTGGCAACCAAGTGCTAAAGTCATGTCATCCCTCCACTTAGAACTCTTCTGGGAGCTTTCGTAACACTTAGAGAAACGCTCAAACTCCTCTCAGAGGTCGCCACTTGGGTAGGCTGGCTTGTGGTACCTGCCTCTCTCCTTGCCATGTTGGCTGACTTCCTGTTCTTTGACCATGTCAGAGGTCATTGCTACTTTAGGGCCTGTGTACTTGCAAATGCATTTTCTCCACATCTAGGCATGCTGGCTTCTTGTCATCAGGGCTCAGCTCAGATGGCCCCTTTGCAGGAGCCTTTCCTGGCCCCCATCTAATGTCCCCTCCCCCCAAGTTACTCTGGTCCAGTACCTAGTTTCCTCCCGTTCATCGTGTTGACTGCTATGGATATTACTTGTTTGTTATATTTCCTCTGTCCCTGGGAGGTAAGTTTCATGAGGACAGGGCCTGTCTCATGTGCTGTGATCTCCCCAGAGCCGAGAGCCATACATTCAGTTGGTTCTTAAAACATTTGCCTTAAATAAAGTAGAGCAATAAAGTAAAGGAATATAACATTTAATTTGCTGTAATGTTATGAAGTCTTACATAACATAAAACTTCTAAATCTTTTCTTGAGCTGGTAAGCAGATTATTATAGAGCTGCAGTCAATATGTGTACTGCGGCTGAACCTCGGTTCCCACCACCAGGATGTGCGGGCTTGTATTACAAGGCCTCAGAGACTGACTTTTGCTTTGGGGTTTCAAGTCACATTGTTCAGCCGTATGAAGGAAAAGAATCCCTCTCCATTTCCACAAGGCAGCATTGACAAAGGAATTTCAGAATGATTCTTAAGTTTTCTTGTCTGGATCTCTTGGAAGTTGAAAAAATGTTAAGTGCACAGATTCAAGCCAGGTAAGGGAAAATGGTAACTTCCCTTCCCGTTGGAAGTGGAACAGCAACTCAGGAATGAATGAAGCATGTGAGGGTATCCAAAATAGGTTAACACTTGAGATTGCAGTTCCGAAATATCGGCAGTTGTGTAGTGACTAATGTGCCCAAGGTTGATCTTCTTGCTGATTCCACAGGAATTTGATTTCCTGAATTGGAGCAGAAAGCAGAACTGGGGGCAGAACTGACTCACGGCACAAGATGAGAGCCAGAGCCACCGTTCCTTTGCTGTCTTCTGAAGCGACTAACTTTTCCCTTTTTGCTAGAATCCTGAACATATAGCACATCCAGAGGCGTGGCCAGGCTGCCTGTACAGAAACCACTTAGGAGAAGTCATTGCGTGCAGAGGCAGTGACTGGCATTGGTGCTGCTGAGATGTTCTGTTGTCTATGTATTTTTCGTATTTCTGTACTTTCTTTTTTTAAAATGTATTTTATTGATTTTTTACAGAGTGGAAAGGAGAGGGATAGAGAGTTAGAAACATTGATGAGAGAGAAGCATCGATCAGCTGCCTCCTGCACACCTCCCATTGGGGATGTGCCTGCAACCAAGATACATGGCCTTGACTGGAATCGAACCTGGGACCCTCAAGTCCGTAGGTCAACGCTCTATCCAGTGAGCCAAACAAGCTAGGGCCGTATTTCTGTACTTTCTTCCATTCCTTATTAAGATGTATGCCAGCATTAGTCTTGGGTATCATTATGCTGGGAAGCTCAAAATAACATCAAGAAGGCCAGGATTAGGGGGCAGCTAGCCCCGGGGCCAGGGATCCTGACTTCTCTTTGATTGTGCTCATGGTTATGGAGGTTCCAGCCATTGCACCTGCATTCCACCCAGCAGGAGGGATGAAGGAGTGAAGAAGGTCAAGACCTTTTTTATACAGCTGTTTCCTAGAGATTGTACTTCTGTTGATGCCTTGGGACAAGAACTTGGCACATGACCATACCTAGCTGCAAAGATGGCTGTTTGCCCAGCAGAAAGGTGAGAGTTCTACCACTAAAGAGGAAGAGAAGAGATAACAGGAGAAACTGGCAGTTTTGCCACAAATGAGTCAAGTCTGAGGGCAGTGCTGAGCTGGAGCCTAAGTGGCTGCTTTTTCACCTGATTAAGGTGCTCAGAGGATCTACCTTCAGGTCTGGCCTATGTGCTGTTTGGAGCATGGGTTTCAGTCACATTTCATGTTACAGTTGAAGGTTCCTAAAGCTTCTGGAATTCTTAAAATATCGTCATGTTACTGGTAGGTATACCAAGAATAGTATTAGAGCAAGCAGCTGAGCACATTGGCCATGGAGCCTACTGTCTGAGTTGAATTCCAGTGCTTACCTCTGCTTGCTCTGTGCCTTTGACGGGTTGCTGGATTCCTCTGCGCCCCAGAAGGCTGATGGCTGGGGGATTAGTGAGCTGAGTGCTCAAAGTAGCGCCTGGTCCTTAGGACAGCTCCCGTTGTCACCAGTTGTTTTCCTAATACATACTATGTGGATGGAAAGGCTAGAAGAACTAGGCAGCCACCCCTTTCTGCTCCACTGTAGTGGTTTCCGGTCTCAGGACCCCCAGCAGCTGTCACAGATCCTGAGGGTTAGGAAGGCTAATGGGTATTACTTTTGTGTTACAGGTAACTTCTCTCCAGAGAATGTAAACGACACAGCCAGAGAAACGTGCTTAAACTGGTTTTTCAAGATCGCTTCCATCAGGGAGCTCATTCCAAGATTGTATCCTTCTTTGTTGATTTTAAAGAGGCGGAAAGCATTGCACCATGAAAGAGGCCCTGACATCGTGGTGAGAAGTTGGCTCTGTGTGGTGGCCACCTGAGCGCAGGCCAGCCACATTCTAGAGAAGCCTTGGGATCCTGGCTTTCCTCTAGCAGTTTTCTGTTTTTCTCTTTGAATATGGTGCCGTGTAACCAGGCTTTTGTTTCTAGTGAGGGACAACCCCACATCAGTTCTTTCCATTTAAATGGTTTGTTTTCAAGTGTTTTCTCTGGTTCCAAGAATTTGAAAAGGGTCAAGCATCTCCGCACAAATGCCAGTATTAAGAACAGAGAATTGGGCTAATACACATACTGAGTCTTAGTTATCTGACATTCAAGTTTTCTCTGTAAATCTTGATTTGAAATGCTCAAAACCTGGTTTGAATTTCAATACGCAACCATGAATCAGCATGTAACATTTTCCAGATGTTGTTTTAAATAGGCATGAAACCTTGAAAACCAAATACAGAAGCCACAAGCTACTAGCTCACTTAATTTTCGGATTGTTGAGAGCCACTGTGGCTCCCTCTATTGAAGACACACCTAGTTCTGCTCATAAATAGTTATTTCTTCCCTCGGGGAGCGTGCCATCTGTAAATGTCTTTCTTAACTGAATGCTTTTGTAGTTATGTGGAAGCATCCATCCTGAAGTGTAACAGGTTCCTCTCCAAAATGTAAGGCTCTTCCTAAATGTCCAGAACTATAACATTTCCAAAGAATCAGCTCTCCCCTCCCCATGGCAATGTAATAGTCACAGTTCTTATTTGGTTACTTAGTGGCAAATCTTCCATGCATTTTCTTATTTTATCCAAATGAAAACTGAATGGAGTAGAAATACCATTTAATCCTCGTTTTACTGATAAATGTGCTCAAGCCGGGAGAGGTGGGCGAGTGGCTCACTCACCCTCAGCTCAGCTGGAGATGAGTCCTGGTCGGCCGTTACAGTCCTTGTGGCTCTGAGCACATTGTGTGGCATCTGCCCTCAGCTCCCTCCTCTCTGAGCACGGTCTGGACAGTGGTGCCAGCTACATGCACCACAGAGCAGCACGGCAGGCAGTGCCTCCACGCCCTGCTATCTAGGTGGGCAGTGAAGACCACTCAGAAGCCAGAGCCTTCCCCCTTGAGCTCCAGGCTACTCTGGGTCACCGCAGCCATTATTTTGAGGGCAGTCACAGAGCCGCTGGGAAATCCGGAGTTCTGTTGGGTAGCATGTAGGTAGTAAACTCCCTGATGCCGTGACCGACTCGGGGCTCCACAGAGGTGGGCTTAGAATCTAGTGTACCAGCCGTGCTTGATCTAGGGGTGTCTGGGGACAACACTGGTGTGGAAGGAGCAGTTACTTTGCTTGACCAGTTGGTGCAAGGTAGTGCCCGGGCAGAAGGAGTCAGTCCCGTATTGCAGGAGAAATTAATTGACCAGTTGGTGCAAGGTAGTGCCCCGGGCAGAAGGAGTCAGTCCCGTGTTGCAGGAGAAATTAATACAGCACAGTTCCCATGCTGGGGCTGCTGATGCCAGCCGGGGTGCGGGGGTCAGGTGCTGGGAAGGAGTTGGGTCCCAGATGGTCAGTCAGTGCCAGAGGAGTATACAGGAGTGCGGGAGCCCCTTACACATCCCGCGTGGTTCAGGGTTCCCGTTGAGGTTCGAGTTCTGGAGGAGGCTGCACGCAAAATGAAGAGAGAGAGACTAGAAGAAAATTAATTTAGAATAATGTAGACCAGGCGTGGCAACTTTACCTCTAGTGGGTAAGATTGCCCACCACACCGGCCTTGCTTAAAGCTTTTATTAAGGCATAGGGGAAAACAATCACATCCTTATCCTAAGGGCATGAAACTCCAACAACAAAGAGGCAACAAGAATTTACATATCAGTAACAGAGGTGGAGGGCTGCTTTAACTATCAAAGTCTCCATCTAAACGATGGGTGAATAGCTCCCCCACTATTCAGGGAAATTAAGGTCAACCAGCCTTCAGGCACATTTCTCTACTAGTGACAATGACTGGTCTCTGGCACAGGAGTAGGTGAAAGGAGGGTTATAGTTGTGAGTATGCAAAACGAGATTATTCTTATATTATTACTTCTTCATTATTGTATTATTTATTTGTATTACAATTGTAAACTTCATTTTGCCCACCTCTGTAGATAATGGTGAGAATATGGAGATCAGGGGGTACCCATCCACAGAAAATAATTGGAGGACAAAAACTGGTAAAGTAGTAAAATAAATGTGACCTCAGCAGAAAAAAAGTGAAGTCTAGACTCCCGCACTTAGAGATGGTAAAGATGAATGAATGAGTCATGAGAGGAAGACTGTTGGTTCAGAGCCTTAGAAAACTCTGACAACTTGACCTTGGTTTGTTTCTAAAACCTGACTTTCTCTCCCTGAATTTGGGGAGTTTGGCTTTGTCTGTATGTTAAAAGTGAAAGCCCAGGGAGCTCTCCTGTGGGGTGTAATGCTGCCTTCTTTTGCTCTGACAGGGGTATCTCAGAATGTCTGCCCCGCCTGACCTGCATGATTCGAGGGATCGGAGACCCACTGGTGTCGGTATATGCCAGGGCCTATCTGTGCCGGGTAGGCCCTCATGGCTGCTCTCCCAAAGGTGGCAGCCTCCCGTCTCCTTCTATTTTCTTTTTTTTCCAGTCATCATTTATCCCCCCTCTACCCTCTCCCACCTCCACCACTCCCTCACCCCCACAGTCACAACACTTGTTTCTGTCCATGAGTTCTTCACTTTTTTCTTTTTTTTCCTGCTCAGTCCCTCCCTGCACCTTCCATCAAGACCTCTCCCCCTCCCCACCAGGGCTGTCTGCCTGCTCTCCCTCTCTGAGCCTGTCTCTATTTGCTTGTTAGTTCAGTGTGTTCATTCAATTCCACATATGAGTGAGGTCATGTGGTACTTGTCTTTCTTTGACGCTTATTTCACTTAGCATATTGCTCTCCAGGTGCAGCCAAACTGTTGACAGTTGCCCAGAAGCAGAATCTCAAGGCATTGAGATAATGCTCTGGACCAGACATCCTCAAACTATGGCCCGTGGGGCCACATGCCGGATGTTTTTGCCATCACTGCCTGTCCTGCTTAAAATATGTGGAGTGTGCTAGGAATTTGTTCATAGCTTTTTTAAAACTATAGTCCGGCCCTCCAACGGTCTGAGGGACAGTGAACTGGTCCCCTGTTTAAAAAGTTTGAGAACCCCTGCTCTGGAGAATGGTGGTTTTTCACCTGTTATAAATTGTGGTCAAAGGAGGAGATGTAAGTGGGTTACATGAATTCCATTGGTGATAGATTAGGGAGGCAGGAGAAAGCAAAGCAGCAAATCTCTGGGATTGGATAAAAAGTAAAATGATAGACGTGTACCTCTTTTATATAGGTGGGTGCAGGATAGTTAACAGGCAGCAATTAATAACAATGAGGGGATTTGTGGTCTCTGCTCTGGACCATCAGTTGTGCCCTGAGGAGTCTGGAAAGAAGGGAAGTTACACATTACCCTGACATTATTACAAAGGTATGTTGTCATAGGTATCGATAGTAGGCTCAGTTAAGATAAAAATTGATCTTTGTCAGGGGAGATACTGGCCTAGGACACGACTACCTACCAATGGACTGCTTTTTAATTAAAAAGTTTTAATTTGTGGTCACTTTAGGTCTGAGTTTGCAAGGCCGCCATGCAAGCCTTTTTTGAGCTAGTCAGGTTAGCATGTGGCCCCTTACCTCACCACCAGCCAGTGCATTAATTCCCCTGATTGAGTAGTTACGAAAAATTTTTGACAAAAAGAATGAGGCAGTGCACATTGGTAAGAATTCTTACAGTTTGCAAGTGGCAGAAACCCAGTTCATACTACTTTAAGCAAAGAGAAGAGCTTCCTGAAGAGCCTCGGGATAGTGTAGGTGGGATTAGGTCCAGGGCCTTAGAGCACTGCTAAGATTCGTGCCCTCGTCCCCCCGTGCTCCGCTTTCCTCTGGACTGACTGTGTTCCGAGGCTGCTCTTTCCACACGGTGACCCATAGCAGCTTCAGGCTTTCATCGTGCAATTAGGACCCCCCGTAGAATGGAGTCCCTTTCCCGGTAGTTCTAGTGAGTCTCTTGGCTGATTCGCAGTGAACCATTTTGGGTCACTTTCCATTGGTGGACCAGCAGTCACTGGCCATGGTTGGAAGATGCTCACAACCTTAGCCAGGTCCAGTGCTCCTCCCTGGAACTCAGGATGGCCTGGTCCTGCTCTGAAAGTGTGATCCCCCACGGACAACAACAGTGAGAAAGAGTGCCAGGCAGAAAGGACAGCGGGTGGAAATCATGAGCAACTGCCTGTGTTCCTCCAGGTAGAAGTTTTTCAGGCCCATTTGGCTGATGGGACGGGAACACAAAACAGCAAAGCAGTGAGGGGGCCGGGCAGGAGGGAAACTCAGTCCTTTATTTAAGGAAAGTGTGATTAACGCCTCTTCTAAGTCAAGGCCCTTCCAGCCCATGCCACTGCTTGTCCACTGGGCCTGTGTTTGCTGTCATGGGACAGATAATTATTTTCTTTCTAAGATATAATTAAGTGGAAGGAAAGACAATAGAATCAAAACATAGTAGAACTGGATCTGACAGCCATAGATCTGCCCTTGGAATTTAACACCCTGTGAATTGCATCATCCTCAGGAATTCCTCACAGCCATCTAGAAATCCTCACTACTCTCAGTTAATCTTTGGGCTTCTGGAGAGTGAGGAAGAGAGTAGCAAAAATCTGTCCCTGTTGGAAAAAACCAGGCCCCAGAAAAGCATCTTTGCTTGTGAAGTTGATTTTGTGCTAAAGCCAGCGTCTAAGGTCTGTTTGAGCAGCATAAAGGGACATTGCGATGCTTCACTTTTGTTTTAAGAACATGAGCTCCCTCCATAGTTCAGACTACAAACTTCCACTCAACCCCAGGCCTCTGGCCACCTTCTCTCTGATAGCAAATTCTTTCAGCTGGAAATGCTAGTCTTTTTTAACAATGGACATAGGAACCAATGGATTATAGCAAAGAATGAATTCATATATTTTAAGAATGCAACAGTGAAGTCCCAGCTGACTCTCTTGCATACCATAATCCATGTGTGTTTATCACCTTTCAGAGAGGAAGAGAATTGTACCCACAACCTTGAAGTATATTTCTTCTTAGTGCTGTATTGATTTGTTCTCCTGGTCATCTGTTCAGAAATACGTTCATTACATCTTGGAAACTGCAAAGATGATTACTGCAAATATTGTCCGTTATTTATTAAAAAGAGCTCTGTGAGCCCTAGCTGGTTTGGCTCAGTGGATAGAGCGTCAGCCTGTAGACTGAAGGGTCCCAGGTTTGATTCCGGTCAAGGGTGCATGCCAGGGTTGTGGGCTTGATCCCCAGTAAGGGGGTGTACCTGAGGCAGCCCATTAGTGATTCCCTCTCATCATTGATGTTTCTTTCTCCCTCTCCCTTCCTCTCTGAAATCAATAAAAATATATTTAAAAAAATAAAAAAGCTTCTGTGGCTTTTTAATGAAAACGGTATGTTTATTTGAATAAGAAAACAGGTTTATTTAACAATGAACTTTTTGGGCTTCTCTCTACCTATATATAATAATATCTGTGTGTATATTTTTTATTTATAAAAATGACACCATACTGTGTATATTATTTGTGGCCTATTTTACCATAGTCAGGGTCCTTTCATTTTGTTTGCTTGCAGGTGGGAATGGAAGTAGCTCCACATCTGAAAGAAAGTCTAAATAAGAACTTTTTTGACTTCCTCCTCACATTCAAACAGGTAGGAGAGCACCGTCAGAACAGCTAATTGATGTAGCAGTTGCTCTGCCAAGTTGAGGTTGCTTAACGCTCTTTAGATGTGTAAACCCTGGAAATCACACTGGCCTCCAGCATAGGTCTTTGGAACGTGTCGATGGCACTGACCAGGCAGAGAGAGCTGATGCGCATTGTTGACAGGAGGCATCTCCAGTGGATCAGATTTTCCCTGTAACGCTTACGGCTCCGTCTTCTCAGGCTACTGCTTTGTGCAGCGCACATTTCCAGAGCAGCTCAGCTTAGCGACATGGAAAGCTTTGCTTGTTTTTCTCATTAAAAAAAAAAAAAATCCCTGGAAAACCAGGCCATTTCCGTTAGGGCCACATACTCACAGGTGTGCACAGTCGTGAGTTATATGCTCTCTGTTTCTAATGCTACTTTCCCTCGTGTCTAAGTGTGCATTTGATCTCCTGTAGATTCATGGGGATACAGTACAGAACTATCTGGCGGTCCAAGGGGTGGAACTCTCATCCTACCTGCCCTTGTACTCACCTGCCATGGACTGGATCTTCCAGTGCATTTCCTACCGTGCCCCCGAGGTAAGTGCCATGCGCGTCGGTGTGAAGGTCACGTTGAGGGGCAGTGTGGGGCTCCTCTTCCTCTGTTCCATGGAATGACCTCTGCATCTTTGTGCCCCGTAGGGTAAATAGGGCCCTTTCGCTGTAGAGGGCTCACCACTGTGGCTGGTCAGTACTCAACACTTTTCCTAATTGTCTTGTTACAACTCTGAGATGGGTATGTGGAAGCTCAGAGAGGCCAGTACTTACAGATGGTCACACAGCTAAAAAGTGGTGTGACTGCACGTAAATTCATGGGAAAAGTTTATTCTGTGGTGGGAAAGAAAAAAAGGAGCTTTTCTACAGAACAAGGATATATAGTACAAATCAAAACTCAAGTATACCTGCCTTTTCCCAGAAACTGCAAACCACATTGGCAGCCCTAAGGAAAAAGGACGTAACTTTGACTAAGCAATCCCACTCCTAAGAATGTCGCATAGAAATGATTGGGCAAGTACACACACACACACGTACATGCCTTTGTGTATGTTTGATCATGCTAGCTCAACATTGCAGACAAGTACCAGAGAGATTGGTTAACTAACACATGGTTGACACATAGTATATGTGTTATCAAAGAAAATGTGTCTCGCCTCCCCTGGTTACTGCTGAGGGTAGAGACCTTGCAATATCCCAAGAAAAGGAATTTTCTGAGACCCATACAGGAGGATGTGATATAGTAGAAGCTTTATTTTTATGGAATTACACCCCTGGGTATTCAGAGTCCCATTTCCCCTAGTCCAGTCCTAGAAGTGTCTCTGGGATTTTAGAGAGCTAAATCAGAGTCAGTGTCCCGGGTTTCCTCTCCATTGTTGGAGCCAGGTGCAGTTCAGCATCAGGCTAGTTGCAGTCCATCAGTCCTTTGTGTGTGGAGGTCTGCATGGCCGTGGGCCACATGGGAGAATACCAGGAAGCTAAGCAGGACCATGAGCCAAGCGTGCCAACAGGAGCCAAGAGAGTGAACTTCTTTGTTTACGGATTAGTGTCCCAGATCTTCCCACCCTTGCACGGCCTTTCCCATCTGGCCAGTGGCTTCTGCTCCAGGTGTGACTGACAGGGAAGTACTGTCCCTATGCCATCCACTTTTTTGGGCATGTGTCTGTCTGTTCTTTGTTGGATCCCTGCCCATGTTTTATAGGGAACATACCTAGAATGTGTGGTCTTTTCTTTGCTGCTTTTGTTATTAATTTCTGGTTAATTACAAGGGTACCATTTCCCCTTAGAGAGAATGACCCTCTTTGTAATCTTAAAAAGGATGAGTGGACAAAAGTCTTGACCTTTTTGTGGCTGTTCTCTGCTTTTAAGGGGTGTAGTCCTTCCAATCCCAAGGCCCATAGGCTCTCCCCACCTGACAGAGGAGGAGCAGCAAAAGGGGAAGCTGCTGCTTGCAGGGAAGAGGGGTTTTGCAAAGTCCAGGTCCCCGGGAGGTGACAGGGGTGATGTCCCAGAGAATGCTGCATTGGACAAGCTGGCATCCTTGTATTCAGTAAATGATAAGCTTGACCAGAAGGTTAAACAGCATCAGTCAAAAGTGAAGAGACTTACAGCAAATACAGGTCATGTGAGAGGTAAAAACCCATGTGATAAAGAGAAAGCTAACTTTCAGTGTCCCCCATTAGGTTAGGGAGGCAGATGGGTCCCACCTGTCTGAGGCCCTCTTGTCCGCCATACTTAAATTAAGCTAAGGGAAATAGTCTAACGTTTCCCTGTGAGAAACTGTGGGCCTTTCTGTCTGAATCATGTGGGCAGAAAAGGGAAAGGAGTTGCAAGTGAAGTATATACTTTATTGACTATCTATACTTTGACTCAACTCTAAGTCCAGACTGTTCGAGTCCCATATTTCAGGAGACAGTGATACCGATGGCTTCTATAGAGGGGCTTCTATTGTGTGAGCAAGTACGTAGGTAAACAAGGACAGAAGTATATATTCTATGAAAAAGAAGGAAACAAAATACTAATGTACAGAGCAGTTCATAAGCCAGTGGAGAAGACTTTCAGATGCAAGGCCCCTGATGGAATGAAAGAACACAGTGATGATGAATCCACTGGGAAGCCATGGACCCTTTAAAATGGTGTGACTCTGCCCTGACCAGTTTGGCTCAGTGGATAGAGCGTCGGCCTGCAGACTGAAGGGTCCTGGATTTGATTCTGGTCAAGGCAGCTGATTGGTGTTACTCTCTCATTGATGTTTCTAACTCTCTATTCCTCTCCTTTCCTCTCTGTAAAAAAAATCAATAATATATATATTTTAAAAAAATGGTGCAACTCATGCAGAAGATCTCTTTCCTGTTTTAACAGTGTTCACAGTACAGTGCTGAATGAATACAGGAGGCTATACACATTGCTGTGCATGTCCTGAGTGCAGCGTGGCCTAATGTCCAGATGTGGGCTCTGGAGCTTGGGTGCTGGAACTGAATCTCGGCTCTGTTTACAACCGTCCAGATAAAGCAGAGGCCAAGCCACGTGTTTCTAACCACCCTGAGCCTTTCTCTCCATCTGGAACAAGGGAGCAGCAGAATTCCGCTTCTAATCTGGTGCATGGATGAAACCAGCCTGCCCATTTGCAGTGCTTAGGGGAGTGCCCATGTGTAGGGTTTGAATGTTTGTCCTGTTGTCAGGATTGCAACATGGTTTCTGTATTCCCCAGAGTGAGCTAGGAAGGAGAGATGTCACATATCACTGGAGGGTGAGATTTTTACATCATTTTTCTTGGCCTTTGTTTTCTAACTTTTTAGCAAGTATAATGCATTTTTTATATTTTTATTTTTCCAAATTGAAAAGTATGAGGAAAAATAGGGACATCTTATATTTCAGGTAGGTTTATTACTATAAAATAAATTGGTTTTTAATCAAGCCAGTATACACAGAGGTTATTTGAAAGTTGCAGGCCATTCTCTGTGGTTAAGCATAGTCTCAGTAACCACATGCTGGCCAGGCTCCTGGGCAGAGGTGCTGTGAACTTGACTGTGGACAGGGCCAGTTACCTTTCAGCTAAATGCCTGAAACCCATGGACAGACTGACATGTTTGGAAGGGAGGACACTTATTCTCCTCCCTTATTTTAATGAAAGGCGAAATCAGATTTAAAATAAAATGCTCATGTCATAGGGTGTTCTTTTATACTAATAAGCTTTGATTCTTGGGGCACTTAATAAGGAATGTGAAGTGTCTTATAAAAAATTAATCATTTTCAAAATGCAGAAGAATGGATGTCAGTGTAGAGGGCGATACGGAAAACGTGTGTGGCAGTGTGATGCCTCGAAGCTTGGTGTCAGTGGCTGAGGTGTGTCCGCAGAGGAGTGAGAGCTGTGTGTGTCTTAACAAGTCCCGTCTCCAAAGTAGGGGATGGTCAAGTTTGGCTGCAGTATTTGATCATATACAAGACAGACCAGGGAAACACAGCAGAAAAGAGAGCCATGTAGATGAGAGGAAGGAGCGATGCCTTCAGCCACGATATCTGACATCCACAATTTCACATTGAAATTGAAATACAAAATATCTTCTCCCCAAACATCAGAGTGATTCAAAAAGGCTTTCTTGTTATTTGATGACAGGCTTCTCTTCCCTTTACAATTAAAATAAAATTATAGTAAATTAAATAGGATTATGCTTCCCATTTAAGGCACATTCTACACATGTTGAATAAAAGTACTGAAAGTGGGCATCCTTGTCTTGTTCCTGATCGTAAAAGCGTTTTTAGCTTTGACCCTTGAGTCCTTTGTGGATTGTGGTTTGCTATAGTACCCTTTATTATGTTGAAGCATGTTGCCTCTGTTCCTGCTGTGATGAGAGTTTTTATTACAATGGGTGCTGGATTTTGTCAAATGTTTTTTCTGCATCTGTTGTCCTTCATTTTGTTATGAGATGTATCACATTCATTGATTTATGAATATTATATTGCCTTGCATCCTTGTGGTAAGTCCCACTTGGTTGTGGCATATGATCTTTGTAATGTATTTTATGGATTTAACTTGCTAGTATTTTTTTTTTTATCTTTATTGGTCAGATTATTACAGTTGTTCCTCTTTTTTCCCCCAATAGCTCTCCTCCTCCCAATTCCCACCCTACTCTCTGCCCTTACCCCCCCCCACACACTGTCCTCCTCCATAAGTGTATGATTATTGTCCAGTCTCTTCCCGCACCCCCAACACCCTTTTCCCTTCAAAAATTGTCAGTCCACTCCCTTTCTATGCCTCTGATTCTATTCTATTCACCAGTTTATTCTGTTCATCAGATTTTTTTTATTCACTTGATTTTTAGGTTCACTTATTGATAGATATGTATTTGTTGTTCATACTTTTAATCTTTACTTTTTCTTCTTCCTCTTCTCTTTTCAGCATTTCATAGAATACTGGTTGGGTGGTGATGAACTCCTTTAGCTTTTTCTTGTCTGTGAAGCTTTTTATCTGACCTTCAATTCTGAATGATAGCTTTGCTGGGTAAAGTAATCTTGGTTGTAGGTTCTTGCTTTTCATCACTTTGAATATTTCTTGCCACTCCCTTCTGGCCTGCAAAGTTTCTGTTGAGAAATCAGCTGACAGTCATATGGGTGCCCCTTGTAGGTAACTGAAGCTTTTCTTTTGCAGCTTTCAAGATTCTCTTTTTGGCTTTTGCTCTTGGCATTTTAATTATGATATGTCTTGGTGTGGTCCTCTTTGGATTCCTTTTGTTTGGGGTTCTCTGTGCTTCCTGGACTTGTAAGTCCACTTCTTTTACCAGGTAGGGAAAGTTTTCTGTCATTATTTCTTCAAATAGGTTTTCAATATCTTGCTCTTTCTCTTCTTCTGGCACCCCTAAAATTCTGATGTTGGTATGCTTGAAGTTGTCCCAGAGGCTCCTTACACTGTCTTCATATTTTTGGATTCTTTTTTCTTTTTGCTTATCCATTTGGGTGGTTTTTGCTTCTTCGTATGTCAATTCTTTGACTTGATTCTTGCATTCCTCTAGTCTGTTGTTGGATCTCTGTATAATATTCTTTATTTTAGTCAGTGTATGCTTAGATTTATTGAAGGTCTCATTAAGTTTATCAGTGATTTCTAGAAAATTTTTGAAAAACCTTATAACCGTGGTTTTGAATTCTATATCCTGTCATTTGCTTTCCTCCTTTTCTGTCATTTGTGATCTGTTTCTTTGTCTCCACATTTTGGCTGTTTTCCTGGGTTGATAGGGTGGCTTTCTGTGTTAGGTGATCACTGAGAGGAATTGACCTCCAAGCCACTTGCTTATGAGAATCAGCTGTGTCTACAGTGGGAGAACTTCTGTGCTGGAGACACCCTTATGGGGCAAGAGTTGTTTCAGTGAGGCTTTGGTGAGTCTGCCCCCTGAGTGTGTCCCTTATGACTCTGAGGAGTTGTATTTAGGATGGTACCACTCTGACCACTGGGTACGCTGGCTCTTGTATCTCCAAGGAGTTGCTATTTTAACCTTTGCCATCAGTCTACTCAGCCTTTTATATGCAAAAGCCTCTGCATGTAGCTTGGGAGGGGCGGGGTCTTGGGGAGACTACAGGGCGGAGCAACCAGCTATGGCTGATTCTCAGCCCTGCCCTAAGAGGCACTGGGTCTTAAGCTGCTCTGGAGTTCTTTCCGGTGTCAGAAGGTGCCAGACAGTCCAGCTCCTCTCTGTATGGTTCTGAGTCCCCAGAAACTCACCTGGAACTGGAGTTCAGAGCCATCGGGAGCTTGTACCTCCCTCCGGTACAAAATGCTGCCAGCCCTTTCTGCAAGCCCCTTCGCGTGTGCCTCCGTACCTCTGCACTTTATTTCCGCACCTCCTCTGCGTCTCAGTCTCTTTCTAGTTGTAGAATTTCCACTCAGCCAGCCTTCCTGTGGGTCTGGTTGATGTCCATTTTTTCTTTTTGTTGTGATTTTGAAATGGTTGTGCACAGCCGCAATTCCAGTGTTTACCTATGCCGCCATCTTGGTTTTCTCCGACTTGCTAGTATTTTGTTGAGGATTTCTACATCTGTATTCATCAGGAACATTGGCCAATATTTTCTTTTTTTGTAATGTCTTTAACTGGTTCGTTATCAGGGTAATGCTCGCCTTGTAAGTTTGGGAGTCTCCCTTTCTCTTTAAATTTTTGAAATAGTTAGAGACTAATAGGTATGAATTCTTTGAATGTTTGGTTAAATTTACCTGTGGAGCCATCAGGTCCAGCACTTCTTTGTTGGGAGGTTTTTTAATTACTGCTTCAAATTTGTTAGTTGTTACCAGTCTGTTTAGGTATTCTATTTCTTCCTGATTCAGTCTTAGAAAGTTGCATGTTTCTAGTAATTTATCTATTTCTTCCACGTTTTCTAATTGGTTGGCATATAGTCATAGTATTTCCTGATATTCCTTTGATATTCATTGGTCGCCTCTCTTTCATTTCTGATTTTATTTCTCTGAGTCTTCTTTTTTTCTTGATGATTCTGGCTAAAGGTTTGTCAATCTTGTTTATCTTTTCAAAGAACCAGCTCTTGGTTTCATTGATCTTTTCTGTTATTTTCTTTAGATTCCAGATCATTGCTTTTCACTGACCTTGATCTTTTCCCTTCTACTCACTTTGGGCTATGTTTGTTTTTCCTTTTCTGCTTCCTTTACATGTAAGGTAAGAGAGTTTATTTGGGTTTTTTCTTGTTCCTTGAGGTAGGCCTGTATTTCTATGAATTTCTCTTGTAGAATTGCTTTGTGTCCCATAGGCTTGGGGTTGTTGTGTTTTCATTTACATGTGACTCTTTTGATATCCTCCGTGATCTCCTTGTTAACCCATTCATTGTTTGGTAATATCTTATTTAGTCTCCATGTGTTTGTGTGTTTTCCAATTTTATTTTTGTAATTGATTTCTAGTTTTATACTACTGTGATCAAAGAAGTTGAAATGATTTCAGTTTTATTAAATTAACTGATACTTGTTTCGTGGTCTGAGATGTGGTTTGTCCTTGAAGATGTTTTTGTAGACTTGAATGTATATACTTAGGGATGAAATGTTCTCTCAGTATTAATTAAGTTCATCTGCTCTAAAGTGTCATTTAAGGCCACTGTTTCCTTGTTGGTTTTCTATGTCTATGATCTATCCATTGATGTCAAAGGAATGCTAAAGTCCCCTCTATTACTATATTACTGTAGATGTCTCCCTTTATATAATTAGTGCTTCTACGGTGAATGTGTAGATGTTTATAAGAATTATATCCTCTTCTGGGATTGGTTCCTTTATCATTGTGAAACGCCCTTCCTTGTCTCTTGTTACAGCCTTTGTTTTAAGTCTAGTTTGTCAGATATAAATATTGCTACCCAAACTTTTTCAAGATTTTTATTTCAGTGAAATATGTTTTCTACCCCTTTACTTTCAGTCCGTCTGTTGATATGAAGCGAGCCTCATGTAGGCAGTATATGCATGGGTCTTGTTTTTTAAAAAATATATATATTTCATTGATTTTTTACAGAGAGCAAGGAAGGGAGATAGAGAATTAGAAACATCGATGAGAGAGAAACATTAATTAGCTGCCTCCTGCACACCCCCTACTGGGAATGTGCCCACAACCAAGGTACATGCCTTTGACCAGAATCAAACCTGGGACCCTTCAGTCCACAGGCCGACGCTCTATCCACTGAGCCAAACTGGTTAGGGCTGGGTCTTGTTTTTTTTTTAATCCATTGAGCCACCCTTTATCTTTTTAAAAAATTTATCTTTATTGTTGAAAGTAATACAGATGCCCCCCATTTTTTCCCATTGACCCCCTCTGTGTCCCTTCCCCCCCCCCCCCCCCCC
>PVJC01002436.1:6824-33069 GCA_004026665.1 Murina feae | reverse complement strand
GTTGATGGTCCTTTAAGTTCGAACACATTTTAAAGTCACTACTATTTTTACTCACCTTTTCCATGTTTATGTTTTTATAATTATTATTTTTTTCTACTTTTTTAGTGTGTGTGTTGTCCCTTAATTTGTTGTTGTGATTACACATGATCTTTCTACTTTTGTCTTTTAGCCTTGTTCTAGCTTTATGGTTGATTGATCAACTGCTTTTACTCTGTCTTTGTCAGTGAGAATTTTTTCATATATGTAAATTTTTTTTCCATAAAATATATATGTTAAATATAAAATATATTTTAAAATATGTTTTTATTGATTTCAGAGAGAGGAAGGGAGAGGGTGAGAGAGATAAAAACACCAATGAGAGAGAAACATCAATTGGCTGCCACCTTCACCTCCCCTTACTGGGGATTGAGCCTGCAACTCAGGCATGTGCCCTGACTGGGAATCGAACCAACAACCTCCTGGTGCATGGTCATCATGCTCAACGAACTGAACCACATGATCTGGGCTTATATATTTTTACTCATATTTTCTATCTATTCTTTTCTACTTAAAGAAATGCTTTAACATACCTTACAATTCTGGATTAGTGGTGAACTCCTTTAGCTTTTTCTTGTCCTTAAATTGTAAATGATAGCTTTGCTGGGTAGAGTAGTCTTGATTATAGGTCTGTGCTTTTCATTACTTTGACTATTTCTTATCATTCTCTTCTGGTCTGAAACATTTCTGTTGACAGTCTCATGGAAGCTAGCTTGTAGGTAACTAACTGCTTTTCTCTTGCCACTTTTAAGATTCTCTTTGTCATTTACCTTTGGCATTTTAATTATGCTGTATTTTGTTCTGGGCCTCTTTGGATTCATCTTTGGGACTCTGTGCTTCCTAGGTATATATGTTTACTTTTTTTTCCCAGGTTTAGAGGAGATTTTAGTCATTATTTCTTCAATAAATTTTCAATCCCTTGCTCACTCTTCTCCTTTGGGTACCCCTATGACATGAATGTTGGTATTCTTGATGTCTAAGAGGTCCCTTATCAGTGGTTCTCAACCTGTGGGTCGCGACCCCTTTAACGGTCGAATGACCCTTTCACAGGGGTCGCCTAAGACCATCTGCATATCATATATTTACATTATGATTCATAACAGTAGCAACATTACAGTTATGAAGTATCAACAAAAATAATTTTATGGTTGGGTCACAACTTGAGGAACTATATTTAAAGGGCCAGAAGATTGAGAACCACTGCTTAAACTGTTCTTTTTTTGCTGTTCCAATTGGGTGTTTTCCTCTGTCGTGTCTTTCAGGTCACTGATTTGATCCTTTGCTTCATTTAATGTGTTGTTGATTCCCTCTATGCATTCTTCATTTCAAGTATTGTCATCTTCATTTTTGACTGGATCTTTTTCATGGTTTCTATTTTCTTTTGTATAATTTCTATCTCGGAAATTCTCACTGAGTTCATCTGTTCTTCCCGAAAGTTCATTAGCATCCTTATAACCAGGGTTTGAACTCTGTATGTGGTAGATTGTTTATCTCTATTTTGTTCTTTTTCTAGATTTTTGTCCTGTTCTTTCATTTGAGATGTATTTCTTTGTCTCTTCATTTTGGCTGCCTCCCTGTGTTTGTATGTATGTGTTAGATAGGGTTTTTTATGTCTCTAGGTCTTGGTAGAGTGGCCTTATGTACAAGGTGTCCTGTGAGGCCTAGTGGCACAGCCCCCCTAGTTATCTGAGCTACCCCTACTCTTAACCATCTCCTTGGACTATGGGCTCTGCCCTTCCCCCGGCTCCACCTTTCCTCCCAATCTCTCTGTGGCTTCTTCTGTATATCCTTAGTCATAGGAGTTCTGTCCAGCTTGTCTTCAGATGCTTCTCAGTGATGGTTGTTGTATAATTTAGTTGGAATTTTGTGTGGTTGTGGGAGGAGCTGGGCATAGAGCTTCCTGCTTAGCCATCTGACTGAATATCCCGCAAGTGTGTTCTTTTCTTTCTTTCAAATTAGAAAAAAAATCTCCAGAGAAAGAGAATAACATGAAAAATTAAAAATTTCTCCTTTTAATGCCTAGGGTATATAATTTCATTTTATTCACATTGAAGTAATTTATTTTTTTGAGACCTGAGCTATATTAACTCCGAATTGGGGGAATGGGCATTAGCTGTTAAGATTAGTTCATGATTTTCCCCCCATTACATTTCTGCTTCAGTTAGAAAAATAAAAACAAGAAGATAATGTGCATATTTTTTAATTCTCTTTTACATGAAGCAATATTTATAAACATGGGGGTTGGAAGTTTATTTAGTAAAAGCAGAGCACACATTTCTGAGTAGTCTGGACTGCTTATGTGTTAGTTTTGATGTAGAAAGTAGAAGTGCAGTGCTACTCTGCTTTTGAAGTGGGTATATAACCCTCATCTGTAGACAATCTTTAAAAATACTTAAAATCTGCAATATAATGGTGATTCTACAAATCCATGTGAATGAAATGTCACAAAGATAACGCCTTCCTCTCAAGATATTTAATGCATGCAAACCCTGGTGAAACAGTCTAACTTATTACAGCAATGTCAGTGTCCTGGCTTAAATAGTACACTATATTCATGGGAGATGTAGCCTATGGGGAAAGCTGGATAATGAGTATCTAGGACCTCTTTGCTATTTTTGCAATTTCTTATGAGTCTGTAAATGGTCCAAAATAAAAAACTAAAACAAAAATCCATCCATTAGGAGCAACTTGAACAGCAGTGCTATATTTATGTTCTGGCTTCCTCAGGCATCTCTACTAATAATAGCGTAGGTGGCATCATGCCCTCACGTCATCACAAGATGGCCACCTCACACAGAGGAGGCAGGTTGCGGCAGGGGATGGCAGTTGTGGACGATCAGGCCTGCAGGGAAGCAGTTAGGGGGTGATCAGGTTGGCAGGCAGAAGTGTTTAGGGGCAATCAGGCAGGCAGGCAGGCGAGTGGTTAGGAGCCAGTGGTCCTGGATTATGAGAGGGATGTCTGATTGCCGGTTTAGGCCTGATCCTAAACTGGCAGTCAGACATCCCCTGAGGGGTCCCAGATTGGAGAGGGTGCAGGCCAGGCTGAGGGACACCTTCTGCTGTGCACAAATTTCATGCACCTGGCCTCTAGTTAAATATAATGAGATAGATTTGTGTGTACTAATGTGGGAGGAGCAAGGCCCATGCTAGATTCTTGAGTAAAAAAGGCAAGTTGCAGCCCAATATGTGTAAGATGATTCACATTTGTAAAACAGCAACAATGTCAAACCTCGTGGTTTTATAATAAAAGCTACATATTCCCAGGGCACAAACAAAGGTTTAGAAAGGTGAACACCACAGTGTCAACACTGGGGAGTCCTGGGAAGTACGAGTAGTGAGGCGGGCATTCGCTTTGTACCTGCTGCATGGCAGCACTGTTTGAACTTTTGACCATACGCATTTCTTATTTTTATAATTTTTATAAATTAAACATGTAAATAAAGAAACTGTAGGGGCCTAATGAATCTCCTGGCTCTGCTTTGTGTCTGCTAACTAGGGTGCTGATTTGCAAGTTTTTCAGTGGTTTTATTCAGCCAACAAGTTTGTTTTGATCTCAGTCTGGTTTGAACTGTTGTACGTCTTATTCTTGCCAAAGATAATCAATCCTGTTACTTTCAGGTACCAAAAAATGAACCTCTATCGGACCTGCCTGAGCTCTATAACAGCTGGCTCCCTGGGCACTTAGGAATATTCCTCTAAGTTATATTCTTGGATGCATTTTTAATTTGTTCATGTCTTATAAAAAGAGAACACTTTAAACATGTGTTTTGTCTTAATGGCCAGATATTTTATCCATATGCTGTGCACGTGTGCACATGTACATGCATTTGAGAGAATACGCCACATAGGCCAAGGGTTTCTGTCTGACAGACTTCCTCACTGCCCTGTCCCCAGTGCCTAGGATAGTGGCTGGCCCATTGACGTTGCTCAGTGAGTGGTTGTCTGTGTGGGCTGGGGATATCACTGATAATTACACTGTCTCTTTCTCAGCCTTACACAAAACCACTTTGATACTGAGCTTCCAGAATGACTTTTCAAATGTAAATGTTCTACAAGTGGGCCAGGGATGCCATTTGTGTTATCACCTATTTATCCTCTGCTGAAGTGCTTCTTTCTGCAAGGAACAGACACTCACCTGGCCCTACAAAAATAATCCCATGCATTCTCTTTAATAGCAGGTGCAGGCTTTGGGCCAGCTAGGTCTGTCCATCTCTCAGCTCTGCTATCTCTAGATAGCAGAGTAGCCACATCATGTCCAGACATGGCTGCATCCAGAGTCAGAGAAATGGGAGTTTCTGGTTTCTTGGTTTTCTGTTTAAGACGAGGGAAATCTTTCCTTGGAGCCTACCACTGGTGGGGAATGAGACCACAGTGACTGGTTTGGCCTGTATCAGTTTGCCTAGTCTGTTCAGGTTGCAGTCATAAAGGAGCACAGGTTGAGTGGGCTGTAAACAACACATGTTGTTTTCTCAGTTCTGGAGGCTGGGATCCACGGTCCACAGGCTGAAAATGAGGAGGGTCCACATTCTGGTTGTCTCTGTGTCCCATCTGGCAGAGGGGACAAAGGAGCTTCCTTGGGTCACATTTATAAGGGCACTAATCTTACTCAGGAGGGCTCCAGCCTCACGGCCTGATCACCGCTCAAAGCCTCCCCCTCCCAGTGCCAGCACCTTGGGGTTAGGTTAAGGTGACCAGATTTAAAGCAGCACACCATTCACCCGGGGGAGGGGGGGTGGTGGTGGTGTCTTTTTTTCCTTTTTTTTATTACTTAAAATATTACAAAGAGTAATTGGGACTTTTTTAAAACGCCACAGGACGTGGGACAAGCTTAAAAATTGGGACTGTCCTGCCAAAAGTGGGACGTCTGGTCACCTTACGTTAGGTGGCCATTCTGACCACAGCAGGCTGCTGTACAGACTGGGAGGCTTCAACAACAGAAACTTATTTTCTCACAGTTCTGGAGGCTAAAAGTCCAGTAGCGAGGGCCTAGCAGGGTTGGTTTCTGGTGAGGCTTTTCTCCTTGGCTTACAGCCCTCTGCCTTCTCCCTGCATCCTCACGGGGTCTTCTCTGTTCGTGTGCCTTCCTGGTCCCTTCCTCTTCTTCCCTTGGATTAGGACCCCACCTTATGATCTTCTGATATTAGTTTCCTCCTTACAAACGTGATCTCTACACACCATCACATTTGGAGCTAGGGCTTCAACATGTAAATGGGGTGACACAATTTATGCCCTAATTGGACCCAGCCTGATTTTTGTTGGGAGAGACAGAAATATGAATAAAATCAGGGTTTTCGGAGTGGAGATACCAACAGTTCCTCCACAGTCAGCTGTCACCTCAATTATTCAGGCAGCCCAGAGGGACACATGGAAAGGGTGGCATTGCACTGAAGAAGACATTTCATTGTTGGACTTTGGGGCCAGACTTAAATACAAGTCTCATTTCCACCACCAACTAGATAGTGGCTTGACCTCTCTGAGCTCTGGCTTGCTTTGCTATGAAGGTGGGGGTAGTTCACATGGGCCTCACAAGGCTGCTGTGAAGAGGAAATGGGAAAGGTATGTGAGATGTTTAGCCCAGCACCCCTGTCAATAGGGCTCTTGTCCTTGGGGTGACCTTGTCTGGAAATCTCTTGGTGATAAGTGTTGCTTTGGTTCCCCAAAGTGATGATTTTTAAAACCTTCCCAAATCACTATCTGATGAATAATTCTTCCATGGATTTTTTTAAAAACAGGAGCTTTTTTAAAGATATGTAATTGTCTTAAGATAGCTCTAGAGCTATTGACAGTACACCAACGAGTAAAGCATTAATTTTCATTTGGGGCAAAAAATATGCTTCAAAATTCGTGGAGAGGAAATGTGGTGAAGAGCATGGCCTTTGATGAAAGATGGCTGAGTCACCTCCAGCCCGCGCAGCTAGCTGTGTCCCCTGGGCCAGTACTCGCTTTCTCATCTGTGAGATGGGAGAATAGGAGCTTGCCTCCGAGTGGTCGCAAGTGGTGAGAGCACAGGTGCTAAGTGCCCCTAGCTGTGACAGGTGGGCACCCAGCACTGGCCGTGTTGATTGTTTTACTGAGAATCGTGTGTGAGCGGGGAAGACAGTGGGGAGTCATAGTCCTGTATGCCCCTCAATACCTCCCTCATCTCCTGCAATAGCCCTGCAGGGAGGATGCTACCACTTGTATCGTCTGCCTGAGGAAGTCCAGGCCTAATGAAGTCAGCTGACTGACCCAAGATCTCACTGTTGGTAGTTGGCAAGACTGTATTTGCACCCACGTGAAATGCCACAGGGAGCATTTTCTCTCCCTGCTCCTCATCCCTGCTGGACAGGGAGCATTGGGGAATGGACAGGAGGCTTGAGTAGAGTACTACTTTGGAAATCTCTTGTGAGAAGCGTTGCTTTAGGTTCTCCAACGTGATGATTTTTATTGTTTAAAATATATATATATATTTTTAGAATCTGCTAACCGAGATGATGGAGCGATGCAAGAAACTAGGAAATAAGTAAGTATTTTAAAATTAATAAGGCATGAGTTGGAAATGGAGTTGGTTGCTTTTTTGAGCTTGGCATGCTTATGTGGGCAAGAGAGCCACGAGAGGGGTAGGACAGCGTGGAGGTCAGGCTTCAGGTGCTGGACTCCAACTCTCCCCTAGCTTTGTGAGCTTGGGTTACTTACTTGATCTCTCTGTGACAGTGTCTCCTTATCTGTAAAATGGGTGTAATAATAGTCCTTTCCTCCTGGGGCTGTGATAATTGTAGGTTCAGGATGGACTCCTATTCCTGTCCCTCCTTTTGGTGGTAGATGTCTCTTAAGTCATTGTGACCCTAGGCCCAAACAGAGATTTTCATAAGAGATGTGAATGGGTATATTACAACATGGATCAACATTGTTACTTAATGTTTTGTTTTATTAGTGCACCAGTTTATTGAAGCCTCAGTGTACTTCTCTTTCAGTGGGCTTGATTACTTGCTTATTTACCTGTCTTTCCAGCCAGCCAGCCAGCCACCCATCCATCCAGTCAGTTTAACGGTGATTAAATTCCCAGTATGCACAGACACTGTGGTAGTCTCCTAAGCATGTCAAACTCGAGACATGTGGCCCGCTGGCCGTGGGTTTGACATGCTTGCTGGAGGTTGCCTTCTAACTCTAATGTGGTTGTCTTCAAACTTAAAGAAAGGGCTGTCAGTCATCCTTCCCAGCAACATATGCCCTAAAATTAAAGCGGCTTTCTTCAGGGGCTCTGTGATTCTGCATGCATGTCTTGCAGTGCCTTGCTGTTGAATTCTGTGATGTCCGCTTTCCGGGCCGAGTTCATCGCCACCAGGTCCCTCGATTTCATCGGCATGATCAAGGAGTGCAGCGAGGCTGGCTTCCCTAAGGTATAGCCTGGTTTCTGCTCAGCTGGAGGACGGGCAGCAGGCTTACCTCAGTGCCTCTGAGGGGAAAGTCTGGGGTCAGGGCAGCTTAGCCAACAGGAAATTAAGGGAGGCTCTGTCTGAAGAACATGCTGGACAGTGATGGAGATTAGGATTGTTAGATGTGTAATTGCTGAGTATCCGGTCCCCCTGGGAGTCCTGAATCTGTGGAATTAGCTCACTGTGAAGCTTTTAGAAAATACTTTGGTCTTATGTCTCTAAAAATATATCTTTACTCATTATTTATGAAAAGCCTCATCCAACAGGACATCAGGCCCACAATTAGACTGTACAAACCTGGCTCCTTACTTGCCCTTCTCCATCTACCTTGTGAAGTCTGTGGTAGGATTCAGAAAGGGTCATGGGAAATTAGCCCTGAGATGAGCTCAGTGTGATAGCCTAAAATTGTTCTGATTTAAAATCTCCAGTAACATCATGATTTTGTGTTTTTCTTAGCATCTTCTTTTTCGCTCACTGGGGTTAAACTTGGCCTTAGCTGATCCTCCTGAGGGTGATCGACTTCAGATTCTCAATGAAGCTTGGAAAGTTATTACTAAATTGAAGAATCCACAGGTGGGTGACCATTCTGACCTAAGATCAGCTGCTTTTTGTCCAAGTTATGTGGTATACTTTTTTTTTTAATAAATCTTTATTATTCAGATTATTACAGATGTTCCTTTTTTTTAACTCCCATAGTTCCTCTCTGCCTGGTTCCCCCCACCATGTGCCCTTACCCCCACCACTGTCTTCATCCATAGATATAAGATTTTTGTACAGTCTCTTCCTATACCCCTCACACTCCCTTCCTCCTGAGAATTGTCAGTCCATTCCCTTTCTATGCCCTTACTTCTATTCACCAGTATATTCTATTCATCAGATATTTCTATTGATTTAATTGTTATATTCACTGGTTGATAGATATGTATTTGTTGTTACTTTGTTGTTCATAATTTTTATTTTTACCTTTTTCTTCTTCCTCTTCTTAAAGAATGCCCTTCAGCATTCCAAATAATCCTGGTTTGGTGGTGATGAACTCCTTTAGCTTTTTCTTGTCTGTGAAGCTCTTCATTTGACCATCAGTTTTACATGATAGCTTTGCTGGGTAGAGTAATCTTGGTTGTAGGTTCTTGCTATTCATCACTTTGAATATTTCTTGCCATTCCCTTCTGGCCTGAATGGTTTCTGTTGAGAAATCAGCTGACAGTCGTATGGGTATTCCCTTGTAGGTAACTAACTGTTTTTCTCTTGCTGCTTTTAAGATTCTCTCTTTGTCTTTTGCCCTTGGCATTTTCATTATGATGTGTCTTGGTATGGTCCTCTTTGGATTCCTTTTGTTTGAGGTTCTCTGTGTTTCCTGGACTTGTAAGTCCACTTCTTTCACCAGGTGGGAGAAGTTTTCTGTCATTATTTCTTCAAATAGGCTTTCAGTATCTTGCTCTCTCTCTTCTGGCACCCCTATAATTCTGACGTTGGTATGCTTGAAGTTGTCCCAGAGGCTCCTTACATTATCTTCATATTTTTGGGTTCTTTTTTCTTTTCCGGTTGGGTGTATTTTGCTTCTTCATATTTCATATCTTTGACTTGATTCTTGCGATCCTCTCGTTTGCTGTTGGATCTCTGTATATTATTCTTTATTTTAGTCAGTGTATGCTTTAATTTCTGATTGGTCCTTTTTCATTTTTTTGGTATTCTCATTAAGATCCTTGAAGGTCTCACTTAGTTCCTCGGAGGTTTGTAGAAGATTCTTGAGTAGCTTTATAACTGTGGTTTTGAACTCTATATCCAGTTGTTTGCTTTTCTCCATTTCTGTCATTTGTGATCTGTTTCTTTGTTTCCTCATTTTGGCTCCTTCCCTGCATTGATAGATGTCCTGTGCTAGGTGTCCTATAGGGCCCAGTGATTCAGCCTCCCCAATAACCTGGGGTGGACACTCTTGGTGTATGCCTTTGAGGGCTGGGTGCACAGTCTTGTAGTTAAGTCTTGATTCCTGTTGGTGTCACTGAAAGGAAATGACCTCCAGGTCTTTCTTCTTGTTGTTTGGGGTTTGGAATTTTTGGAGTTCTCTGTCCCAGCTGCAGTCTGTTAGATTAGGCTGCAGGCAGACAGATGTACAGCTTGGGTGGGGTTGTAAATTGAGTGGGGCGGGTCTCAGAATCACTGGGGCGGAGTAACCTGCAATAGCTGCCCCTCAGCTGGCTCCGCGGCTTTTCCCTGTCTTGGCATCTCCACGCCCTGACGTTTTGCACACCCCTGAGTCCCCGAGTCTCAGAGCTCCGTGTCAGTGATCGCTGTGAATAGCTCTGCTAGAACGCCACTCTTCTTCTGCCCCATTGCCAGACCGCCCGCAACATATTCAGTGCAACTCCGGAACTTGTAAACCCCTTCCAAGCCGTGGACCCATGTGCAGCTTCTGACACCGTTTGCCCGCGCCGCCACCCTTTTGTGTAAGTCTGTTCCTCTCTGTTTTGACGCTGGGAATTTATACTCAGTCTCAATGCACTCCTTCTCTTGCCTTCTAGTTGTAAAGCTTCTATGCCCTTGGTTCTGGAGGATGACTGTTTAGCTTTATAGTTGTATTTTTTAATGTGGTTGTGGGAGGCTGCGCATTCAGGTATATGCCTTATGCCGCCATCTTGATTCTCCTCATACACTTTCTTTTTTTAAATTATCTTTTAGGTAATTGTACCTCATTTGTTTAAGAAATCTACTTCTTGCCCTAGCTCAGTAGATAGAGTGTCGGCCTGCGGACAAAAGTATCCCAGGATTAATTCTGGTCAAGGGCACGTATCTTGGTTGCAGGCTCCTCCCCAGCCCAGGCCCTGGTTAGGCAGGGCTTGTGCAGGAGGCCAAAAGTTGATGTGTTTCTTTCACATTAATGGTTCTCTGTCTTTCTCTCTCTCTTCCACTCTCCCTAGAAATCAGTGGAAAAATCTCCTCAGATGAGGAGAAAAGAAAGAAAGAAAGAAAGAAAGAAAGAAAGAAAGAAAGAAAGAAAGAAAGAAAGAAAGAGTTCTTTTAATTGTATTGTTAGCCTACAATGGAGAACTTACAGCTTTAAAAATGTATTTCTCCGGTATTTTTACCCCAATTATGTCTTATTCTTGAGGCCTCAAGATGCACTGAAAGAGCAAATCCTATATAATAAAAGCCTAGGTGGCATTGCGTGATGTCATCACAAGATGGCTGCCACAAGATGGCTGCTACAAGATGTTTACCACAGGATGGCCAGCAGTGGAGGGCAGTTGTGAGCAATCAGGCCAGCAGGGGAGGGCAGTTGGGGGCAAATAGGCCAGTAGGGGTGGGCATTTGTGGGTGATCAGGCCAGCAGGGGTGGGCAGTTAGGCGTGACTAGGTTGGCAGAGTAGGGCAGTTGGGGGCAGTCAGTCCAACAGGGGAGCAGTTAGGCATCAATCAGGCCAGCAGGGGAGCGGTTAGGGGGCGATCAGGCTGGCAGGCAGACAGGCGAGTGGTTACAAGCCAGCAGCCCCAGATTGTGAGAGGGATGCCCAACTGCCGGTTTAGGTCTGATCACCAGCAGTCGGACATCCTCCAAGGGGTCCCAGATTGGAGAGGGTACAGGCTGGGCTGAGGGACACGCAACCTGCCCGTGCACAAATTTCGTGCACCAGGCCTCTAGTTTATAAATATTTGAAACTTTTAATAACCTGTGACTTTGAAAACAGCAGCCAAAATGCAGCAAGTAGTCTGTAGTTTGGGTTTGAATATACCAACCTAGTAGGATATTATTTCCTTGTTAATTTTTTGTCTGGAAGATGTATCCAGTGATGTGGGTATAGTGTTAAAGTCCCCTCCTGTGACTATATTGTTGTCACTCTCTCCATTAAAATCCACAAGGAGTTTTTTAAAAGTATATTTTGGTGCTCTTATATTGGGTGCATATGTTTATAAAGGTTGTATTTTGTTGGATGGATCACTTTCATATTATGTAGCGACCTTCTTTGTCTTTTGATATGGCCTTTGTTTATTGCACAGCTGGCATGGCTCAATGGTTAAGTGTTGACCTATGAACCAGGAGTTCATGGTTCACTTGCCAGTCAGAGCGCATGGCCAGGTTTCAGGTTCCATCCCCACTGGGTGGCGTGCAGGAGACAGCTGATCACTAATTCTTTCTCATCGTTAATCTTTCTATCTCTCCCTCTCCCTTCTCTGAAATAAATATATATATGTGTATATATATGTGTGTGTGTGTATATATATATATATATATATGTATGTATATATTTTTTAAAAAGTAATTTATTGATATTTAGAAAAAGATCAAGGGAGATAGAGGGAAAGATTTAGAGAAACATCCATATTAGAGTAAAACATCAGTCAGCTGCCTCCTACACACATCCTCAGGGGATCAAGCCTGCAACTCCGGCATGTGCCCTTGACTGGGAATTGAACTGGCAATATCCTGTTGTATGGCATGATGCTTAGCCAACTGCCCCACACCTCTCAGGTTATGGGCTTTGTTTTGAAGTCTATTTGATCAAATATGAGTATTGCTACCCCAGCTTTTTTTCCCTTTCCATTTGCATGGAATATTTTTCTCCATCCCTTCACTCAGTCTGTGTGAGTCTTTTGTTCTGAGATGGGTCTCTTGTAGACAGTATATATATATATATATATATATATATATATATATATATATATATATATATCATGTTTTCTTATCCATTCAGCTTACCCTATGTCCTTTCATTGGAGCATTTAACCCATTTACATTTAAAGTTATTTTGATAGGTACTTATTTATTCTTTTTTTTTTTTTTGCTTTATGACTATTTTCCTCTCTCTGAATTTCTTCTTCTTATAGCAGTCCCTGTAACATTTCTTGTAATGCTGTTTTGGTGACATTGTACTCCTTTCATCTTTTTCTGTCTGGGGAGGTCTTTATTTCGGCTTCAATTTTTGAATGGTATCCTTGCTGGAGAGAATAGTCGTGGATTCAGGACCTTGCTTGCATTACTTTGAATACTTCATTCCAATTCCCTCAGGCCTGAGTATTTCTATTGAGAAATCAGGTGATCGTCTAATGGGAACTCCCTTGTAGGCAACTTTCTGAGTCTCTCTTGCTGCCTTTAAGATCCTTTCTTTGTATTTAACGTTTTTCCTTTTAATTCTGTGTCTTGGATCTCTGTGGTCTAATCTTTATTAGGACTCCCTGTGCTTCCCGAACTTGTGTCATTTTCCCCTTCACCAGGTTAGATAAGTTTTCTCTCATTATTTCTTTTAACAAGTTCTCTGTTCCTTGCTCACATTCTTCTCATTCTGGGTCTCTTATGATGTAGAAGTTGTTATGCTTCATGTTGTTCCAAAGTTCCTTTAAAGTACCTTCCTCCTTTTTTATTCTTTTTACTTTTTGCACTCTGATTGGGTGTTTTTATCTAACTTCGTCCTCAGATCACTGATTTGATACTTTGCTTTATTCTGTTAACTTTTAATCCTTCTAAAAACATCATATATGGTATTCTTCATTTCTGACTATTTCTTGGTCATGTTTTCTATTGTTGAAGTTCCCACTAAGTTCCTTATAATTCTCACCAAGATCCTTGAGCATCCTTATAACTATTAGTTTTCCTGGGGTGTCCCAGTGATGCAGTGTCAGATCTCTTGAGCTGTGTGCTCTAGGGTTGTCCATTGTGTGGATTATGTGGACCTTTCTGTTGTAATTGGGTCTATTTATTTATTTTAAAATATATTTTTATTGATTTTAGAGAGGAAGGGAGGATAGAAACATCAGTGGTGAGAGAGAATCATTGATTGGCTACCTCCTGCATGCCCCCTACTGGGAATCGAGGCTGCAACCCAAGCATGTGCCCTTGACCAAAGTTGAACCCGGGACCCTTCAGTCCCCAGGCTGACACTCTATCCACTGAGCAACACTACCTAGGGCGGCACTTGATGTTAGCTTTTTTGGGGGGAGGATCTCCCCTTAGGCTGGCTGTCCCAACCAGCTCATGTGAGCTGTTGTGCAGCTGCTGAGAGAACACAATAAAAGAAACAAAACAAAAATATACAAAAGACCCAACAACAACAAAAATGACCACTAAACAAAGCAGAATTAGGAAAGAGAAAAGACAGCAAGAATAATAAATGAAAAGATAAAGTACGAGAAAAAAAGGAGGAAGAAAAGAGAATATGAAAGAATAGAAAGGGAAAAAATACAAATAAAAAATAGGGAAAGAAACCCTATCCAGTTTGGCTCAGTGGATAAAGCATGGCCTGTGGACTGAAAGGTCCTGGATTTGGTTCCAGGCAAGGGCCTGTACCTCAGTTGCAGGGTCAGTTCCTGCCCTTAGGGGTGTATGCAGGAAGCAACCAGTACATGTATCTCTCTCACATAGATGTTTCTCTCTTTGTGTGTCTTCCCCTCCCACTCTAAAATTCAGTGAAAAAATATCCTCCGGTGAGGGTTAACAGCAATAAAAAATAAAAACATTGTTTCCAAATCTGCTATGGGGAAAAAAAATAGGGAAAGGAAAACAGTATAAAATAGGAAGGGAAAAATTATGAAAAGGAAAAAGGAAGAGAAGGAAGGAGATAGAGCAAAAATATAGGGAAATAAAAGGAAAGAGAGCCCTCTCCAGGGTGGCTCAAATGATTAGGCATCGTCCCATGCACTAAAGTGTTGCTGGTTCCATTTCTGGTCAGGGCACATACCTGGGTAATGGGTTCAGTGCTTGGTAAGGGGTGTGCAGGAGGCAGCTGATCGATGTTTTTCTCTCTTCCTCTCCTTTCCCTCTCTCTAAAAAGTAATACAAATATTTTTAGGAAAAAGGAAAATAAGAAATATGAAAGAAAGACAAAAATAATAACAATGTAATTAAAAAATAAGGAAAGAAAAGAATGCCCCAAAAAGCGAAGGGCACTTTGTCTTGGCAGGGTTTATTGCCTCCTCGTCCCCTTTGGGTCCTGCTCTCATGTGGAACGAGGCTGTTTTGTATTCTGTGTGAGTCCCCTGGGAGGTACTTGGTGCTAGCCCCCGTCCAAAGCTCTCCGTGTTTGGCTCTCAGCAACTGTTCAATGCTTTTAGTGACTCACAGTTTGTGTCTGCCAGCTCAGGGCTTGGCTGCACTTCGAGGGGCCAAGCTGCACTCTGGGGCCAGCTTGTTAGCAGTAAGGAGGCCAGGGGCAGTCAGCAAACATCCTAAGGCCCCTTGGGGTTCTCCCTCCTCTGCTTGCCAGCCAGTTGCCACTGAAAAGGCTGCTTCTGAAGGGACTTTTGATGGAATTGGGAGAATGAGACCACTGGGTGTTATTCAGAGAGATGGTGGGTGTATTCCCCTACCCCAGAGCCACACATCTGTGTTTCTCCTGGAATATTTCCCTGATGGCAGGACAGTGCCCTTGAGTGCAAACCTGTGGAGTCTGTTGCTGCAAACTTTTGCAGTGGGGGTTCAGGGTTTGAAGAAGGGCCAATACACAAATGGAAACACTAGACAAGAAATCTAATATAATAAAAGAGTAATATGCAAATTAACTGTCACTCTGAGACAAATAATGGCAGCTAGGACAAGACACTTGTGTCGTCGCCATGGTGACGATGCAGGTATTCTACCCCAGCCCACTGGAAGAGGGCCTCTGGGCCTGCTTGGTTGCTGCTGCCATGGGGGTGCCGGGCCCCCTGCAGCTCTGAACCCTGCCTTGGCGCTGGGATCACTGGGGCCCGAGGTGTGGAGACCTGGCCTGCAGGGGGCCCGGCATCCCAGCAGCTCTAAGCCCTGTGGCTGTGGAGGGCCTGGGGCTGCTGGGGTCGGAGGAGCAGAGACACAGCCGGCAGGAGGCTGAGCACCCAGCAGCCCCAAGCCCAGGCTCAGCACTGGGGTTGGAGGAGCAGAGACATAAACCTTTAAGTGGGCCCGGCATCCAGAAGCTCCAAGCCCCAGAGCCGCGGAGAAGCTGGAGCTACTGGGGCTACAGCAGAGACACAAATCTGCAGGAAACCTGTGGAAAGGGAGATAAACTATCATAACTTTATCTCCCTTTTCACAAGATGAGAAAACTGACCCTGATTTATTTAGTGATATGGCCTATACCTCTCTACAAGCACAGCGTATGTTATGACCACTCCCAGGAAGGTCTGGTCAGAATACTGTCTCCAGGGAATAACACTACTGTAGCAAATCATCTAAGAAAGGAAACAAGCTTTTGTTGGGTTTATTCTGAAGGTCAGAGAACATGCCACCCCAACATATGCTGTGTTGTTATATTGATGATCTTGAGCTGCAGATGCTTGAGAAACAGCCAACACAAGGAGAGACTTTCTCTAAAGTCTCCTGATCTGCCTAAAATCAGACCATCACAAAAGGTTCCCTCAATGGGAAAAGTGTCATCAGCCAGTGAAGACTGACTCCTGTCACAGGAGACTACAAGTTGACATCACACCCAAACTTTGTTACAAACTATCTCTCTCACCTCCATTCATCTTTCCTAAAACTTTCCTCTAAGAGGCCTAGATATCCTGTCCCCTTTCCCTAGGAAGAAGGTATTTAAATCTAGATTCTAAGCCGCCTTGGGGAGTTATTCATTTTTCCCTGGGATCTCCCACATATACACGAGGTACACATGTTAATGAACTTTTGTTTTTCTCTTGGTAATCTGTCTTTCATTACAAGGGCCTCTGCTAAGAACTCAGGAGGGTAGAGGAACACTATTTTTCCTCCTTCATAATTCTACCTCAGGAAATCAAGTCCCAGGCTGAACAGTGAGAGTTTGGCTCACGTGCTAAGCAGTCCTGGCTGAGGGGAGGGAAGCTTCTAGGGGGAAACAATGATATTGGCATCAAAGTAGGACAGAGGGCACACGCATGGTTGCTGTTGGGAGTTTAAAGTGGTTCAACATTTTTGGAGGAGGATTTGGCAAAATCGATAGAAATGTTCATGGTACATCCAAGAGTCTTCTAGAAATCTCATCTGCTGAGATAAAGCACCAGTGCATAAGCCCTGGTCAGAGCCCAGGATGCTACTGCAGGCTCCCTTTCCACAATAGGAAAACCTGCTAACAACCTGCATTTTTAAGACAAGGTGGCATCTATACTAATACAAAGGTAATATGCTAATTAGACTGGACATCTTCCAGATGACCTTCGGGATGTCCTTCTGGACAAAGCCATGGTGGCAGAGCTGAGGCAGAGGCAGTTACAGGTTTTCAGGCAGGCAGAGAGCAGTTAGGAGGATCATGTTGGCAGGGGAGAGCAGTTAGGGGGATCAGGCCAGGAGACAGGTGAGCAGTTAGGAGCCAGCAACCCCAAGGGTTCCCGGATTGGAGAGGGTGCAGGCCAGGCTGAGGGACCCCCCCGAGTGCACAAATTTTTGTGCACCGGGCCCCTAGTATGAAAATAGAAGGCGTTCGGGGCCAGGTGGAAATCTTCCTCTACAAGAGTCACTGAAACCTGGCCTTGTACACTTGTATTCCATTTTAGATACACATCTTGCCGTCAGTAAAGCACAGCAAACAGGTGGCAGACAGAGCATCTCAAAGGTCAGTAAGATCAGTAAACATTTACTTTGAGGCTATTAAGACAAGAAATTGCTTCAAGCCACCGTGATCTGAACAGAACAACGGTGCTTGGTGTTAGTGCTGCTAATTGTCCAAGGTCCATTGGCCTTCATTCATACTCTATGACAGTATTGGGAAAGCCGTGGCTTCCCGCAGTCTGCTGGAAGCCAGCAGTTCCTATTAGCTCTCTTGTGAGTTGAGTTCCCAGCACTGTGGGGAGAATAGCTGCACCCCAAAATCAGTCACGATGCCCCCCGAGACTGCCCAGAGATAGGCTTGGTCTCAGCTACAGGCTCAGCAGAGGTCGAGATGCAGGGTGGGGCTAGCAGGCTTCCTGCGGGTGAGGGGAGCTATCTCTCCAAGGTGGGGTTTGCCTTGACCCCAGCGACTGCTGTTTAAAGGGCTTGGGCATCTCAGAAGTGGCTGCTGGGGTAAAGGGTGGGAGGCGGGGATGATCAAGCTCAGTCTCCTTGCCTCCATTCCTCTGTCTGCCCATCCCCAACCCCAGCCTCTACTCAGGGAGCTCCTGGTGCACTGCCCTCCCGCCCCAGCACCTCGTGAGTGGCTGAAGGGAAACCCTGTGCTCTGGTGTTCTATTCTGTTTTTCAAGTGGCTTTACCTCCAGCCATCTGCCTTTCTCCCTGATGGATAGGAGCCACCACCTTTCCTGGCTGCACATTATGAGGCTGCATCTCGGCTCTCGTACTCTGACCTGGGGAGCCCAGCCTGGATCCAGGCCTCACTCCTCTCAAGGATCCCCCCACCCCAACCTGTACCTGTGAGAGCGGCAGCCCCTCTGACGACTGCTGTTCACATAGTCTTCAGTTGTTAGTTCCAGGTGAATGTGCCTACATTTAGTTCTATTTCTAACTATGGGTCCACTGCACAAATTAGTGCACCTTGAAAGGAACTGTGGGCTGTGAGGCTGAGGTAGGCACAGGGGCGGGTCTTGGCCCATCCTCTGTGCCCATGCCTGACCCTTCCTGCCACAGCCCCCAGTCCCCTGTCTGCTGATAGCCCTGCTCCTGCTGCCACTGCTCCCATGCTCTAATGGCATGGAGCGATTGGGGCCAGTGCCAGCAGTGAGTGTGAGCAGGGCTGGTGCCATTAGTGGGTGCGAGCAGCAGTTGCTGCCCCGATCGTCCCTCAGGAGCAGTGGGAGGTAGAGAAGCCCTTAGGGGCGATCAGGGCCAACAGATACCACTAGCACCCACTGATGGCATTGAGTAATTGGGATGGGGTCTGGGCACCGGCAGTGGGTACAAGTGGTGGCTCCAGCGCCGGCTGCAGATGCAAGTGGGGCCAGTGTCAGCAGCAGGCACAAGTGCCCAGTGGGGCCGCAACACATGGGAGCAGAGAATTTTCAGTAACCACCAGAGGCTTGCCCCAATGACAGTGACTGGTACCCTGCCTTGGTCTGGCGCCCCCACTCACCTGTTCCACCATCCCGCTGCAGCCATGTTCCACACATGCCATCATAGAAATCAGTTGTTTGGTTGTTCTGCCCGTTTGGTTTATTTGCATAGTTAGCCTTTTATTATATAGGATTTGGTTCTGGTAGGAGTTGCAAGTAGGATCCACCTACTCGGCTGCCACCTTGAAATTTGTTTTTCAGGCTTTCTTAACTTTTATATCAGGGACATACCAGGTATGGCCTATAGGTTTTTTTTTAAAGGCAGAAAGCCTGATTTTGAAAAAGCACATTTTAGGCAAATCTGAAACCTTCAACCAGATCTGCCCTCCATTCCTCCTGCTCCTTGATTTTTCCCATTCTTCAATCCTAGTAGAGCTTCCTGGCTTTCTGTCTTGGTCTGGGTAGTTTTTTGTCAATCAAATGTTGCTGCCTTCAATTCAACACCAGTAGGAATCCCCAGTTTGAAGTGCATTGAAGAAGGAAACTTCCGCACCAACAGCTCAATTGTGACAGCATGGCTGTGGTAACAGCCACTGGCCTGTTTGGTGGCCCTGGGCCAGGCCCCTCTCTGGCTAGACAGCTCTGCTCCCTGCTGTCTGCAGCCTGCCCTGCACTGTCTGCTCCACTCTGTTCCTCTGAGATGTCCTTAGTGTCTCACCTTTGGTGTTTCAGCTCTGACTAGGAAATGTAGTGTCAGTCTTTGTAGGAAAGGGAAAATGTACTCCTAAAGCAGAGGGAATCCTAGCTAATAAAAGGGTAATATGCAAATTAACCATCACTCCCTCACTCCATTACAGATAGAGGAGGCCCCGGAGCTGGAGCAAGCAGGAGGCTTGGGTTGCCCCGGCTATGGAGGAAGCCAAGCTTCCCGCCTGCCCTGGCCGGCCCTGAGCTCTGCTCAAGGCTACAAAGTTTCAATTATAGAAGATAAATAAATCCCAGATACCTGCTTCCAGTTGCCATGGCCTCCGCTCAAGGAAGCGCTGGAAGCCTGGGTTGCTTTCCAGCAGGACCAAGGCTACAAAGTTTCAATTATAGAAGTTAAATAAATCCCAGATACCTGCTTTCAGTCTGTGGGCGGAAAACTGCCATCAGCCCCTCACCCAGGCTGGCCAGGCACCCCAGTAGGGCCTCCCACCCTGAAGGGACTGTGGCCAGACTGAAAACGGCCCTCAGCCCCTAACCCAGGCTGGCCAGACACCCCAGTGGGGACCCCCACCCTGAAGGGGCTGTGACCAACCTGCAAACAGTCATCAGCCACTCACTCAGGCTGGCCAGGCAACCCAGTGGGTATCCCCACCCTGATGGGGGTGTGACCAGCCTGCAAACATCCCCCGGTCTCTCACCCAGGCTGGCCACACTCCCATGGGGTGAGGGTCCCCACTGGGGGGCTTGGCCAGGCACCCCAGCGGGACTCCCACCCTGATCCGGGATACACTTAAGGGCAAACCAGCCATCCCCCACCCATGCACCAGGCCTCTATCCTATCTAATAGAATAAAGAGGGAATATGCTAATTGACTGCCCCACCCTCAAAGATGGCAGCACCCACAGCTAATAAGGAGGGATATGCTGACCGCCCCAGCCTCAAAGCTGACAGCGCCCACAGCCAATAAGAAGGGATATGCTAATTGACTGCCCCACCCTCAAAGATGGTGGTACCCACAGCCAATAAGGATAGAATATGCTAGTTGACTGCCACGCCCTCAAAGATGGTGACACCCACAGCCAATAAGGATAGAATATGCTAATTGACTGCCATGGCCTTAAAAATGGCAGCGCCCACAGCCACAAGATGGTCGGCAAGGAGAGCAGTTGTGGGTGATCAGGCCAGCAGGGGAGGGCAGTTAACGGTGACCAGGCCAGCAGGCAAGGGCAGTTGGGGATGACCAGGCCGGCAGAGGAGGGCAGTTGGGGGCAACTGGCCTGGCCCGCGAGGGCAGTTGGAGGTGACCAGACCGGCAGGGGAGGGCAATTGGGGGCGATCAGGCTGGCAGGGGAGAGCAGTTGGGGGCAATCGGGCTGGCAGGGGAGTGGTTAGGGGTGATCATCCTGTCAGGCAGAAGCAATTAGGGACAATCAGGCAGGCAGGCAGGTGAGCAGTTAGGAGCCAGTAGCCCCGGATTGTGAGAGGGATTTCCAACTGCCGGTTTAGACCTGATCCTAAACCAGCAGTCGGACATCCCCCGAGGGGTCCCAGATTGGAGAGGTGCAGGCTGGGCTGAGGGATGCCTCCCCCCACCTCAGTGCATGAATTTCATGCACCAGGCTTCTATCCTATATAATAGAAGGTTAATATGCAAATTGACCCTAACAGCAGAATGACTGGGAATGACTGGTCACTGTCACACTGACCACCAGGGGGCAGACGCTCAATACAGAAGCTGCCCCCTTGTGGTCAGTGTGCTCCACGGGGGAGCTCTGCTCAGCCACAAGCCAGGCTGACATCTGCCGGCACAGTGGTGGTGGCGGGAGACTCTCCCACCTCCTCAGCAGTACTAAGGACTGCAGCTTAGACCTGCTTCCCGCTGGCAAGTGGATATCCCCCGAGGTTCCTGGGCTGCCAGAGGGATGTCTGACTGCCAGCTTAGGCTTGATTCCCCGGAGAGTAGGCCTAAGCCAGCAGGTGGACATCCCCCGAGGGGTCCCAGACTGTGAGAGGGCACAGTCCACGCTGAGGAACCCCCCTCCTGAGTGCACAGATTTTTGTGCACTGGGCCTCTAGTTGACTTATATAGACAGAGATCCCTGCACTTGGTCTCTGATTGGTTCATCCTCATGCAAATGAGGACTCCAAATCCTTGCACTTTGTTCCAAAAGGCACTATCCTGATTGGTCAGAATTGAACTGCTCTAATTGGTCAGTGCAGAAGCTGATAAGGATATAGCTTCATAGCTCTGATTGGATGGGGAAAACCTCAGTCCTGTTGGTTGAAAGAGGATTCAAGCAACTCCTTTATTTTTTTTAAATCCTTACCTGAGGATATTTTTTCCGTTGATTTTTAGAGGGAGTGCACAAGAGGGAAAGAGAGAGAAAAGTATTGATGTGAAAGAAATACATCAGTTGGTTGCCTCCTGCATGTGCCCTGACCAGGGCTTGGCCCAGGGAGGACCCTGAAACCGAAGTACGTGCCCTTGACTGGAATCAAACCTGGGACCCGTAGGTCTGCAGGCCGACACTCTGTCCACTGAACCAAACTGGCTAGGGCTCAAGCAACTCCTTTATAAAGGGTTGGCTTGGATCCCAGACTCAGTACAGCAGGCAGTTAAGTGCAGAGGCAGGCAGCTGGGTGTAGGCTGCTCCCTGAAGTTCAGCTTGCTGGAGCGGCCCATGGGGACATGGCTGCTGGGCTCTGCTTTGGAAATTTGAGCCCAGTTAGCCACCAGGAGCCCTTCTTAGTAGGTGTCTTCTTTCTCAGCATCCACAGTTTCAAGCAACTTATGTTTTTCTATAATTCTCATCTCAGGGTAAAATGTATCAGTGGGCAGAGTTTTCTGTAGATGAAACTCAAAATTCCTACCAGTTGTCAGCTCTTTCCATTGTCATAGCCCGAGAAGGGTTTCGTGTGTGACGAGCTTCTGCCATGGGTTCACACAGAGTTCTCACTGTGGATGTCTTTGCTTTTCCCTGTAGGACTACATTGATTGTGCCGAGGTGTGGGCAGAGTATACCTGCAGGCATTTCACGGTATGTGTAGCTGTGTTTTTGAAATAATTATATATCTTTTCATGTTTATTGTAGTGAGTAGGTCTAGCTTAGGCATTTTACAGTGATAATTATTCTTAACTTACAAAAAGTCCATCCTTTGTTGTATAGTGTGACAGAGCATTAATATGTGTGCTATAGTGAGAGGGTTCCCATGTGAATTTGGGAAAAGCTGCATTGTGCAAAACTAAGCAGTTTTTCACGGTAAGATACATTAGATGCTTATATGCTGAAGTCATGGTGACTTTCCTTGGGGTCTAGGAAGCAGCAGTTCCCAAACATATTTGATTGCCATGTAATTACTGTCTAAGCACACAAACACACTTGTTCCCCGAGGCGCCGCCGGGGACCTCAGTTTGGGACGTACTGGGCTTATCAGAGAGCAGAGGCTTTAAAACAGGTAGAACTGGGTTTGAATCCTATTGCCAGACTTATTTACCTTAAGCAGCAACAGTGAAGTGGGCATTGAGTTACCTGGCTTGTGGGGGCAAGTCTGTGCTCTTACACAATGTCAGTGCGCTTTGCAGCGCCGGACAGGGACTTGGCGGGGGCAGCAAGTGGCACAGTCCATTTTCCCAGCATGTTGGGAAGCAGGGGCCTGGGAATGCCCAGAGCCCGCGGGAACGATGCTTCCATCCTGACATGGTGTGGACAGAGCCACCGTGAAGCTGTGATATGGGAGGGATTTTCCCCTTATAATATTTTCAGCAGAATATTTAAAACTATTTCTGGAGGATGTGTACTATATTCTGAACACATTAGTCCTTTTCTCTAGAAAAATGGTCAGTGACTACCCTTCAGTGACTAATGGGGGTTTCGTTCACTTCCCATTAGAAAAGAGAGGTGAACACCGTGTTGGCTGACATCATCAAGCACATGACTCCAGATCGTGCCTTTGAAGACTCCTATCCTCAGGTACAGATGTGCATTTCCCTTCCACACTGCTGGAGATTTTATGCGGTTGAATTAAATTGGCATGTTGCATGGGTCACACCAGAAAGTCAGATGATCCTTGCTCTGTCATACCCTGACCATGTACCTTTTACTCAATTACTTAATCTTGTGCCTCAGTTTTCTTCTCTGCAAAATAGGGGTACTAATAGTACCACCCTCAGTGATTGTGAGGAATAAGTAAGGTGTGCATGGGAAGCCCAGGAACTCAAGTAAGGTGCCTGTGTTTTTCAGTTAAACTAACTTTTTATTTGGAAATAAATTAAGGTATGTTGAAAAGTTGAAAGAATAGCTTGGAACAATCCCATTATTCCTTACCCAGATTCTCCAGCTGTGAACATATTCCTTATTTGCTTTATCATTATCCTTGTGCGCACACACTTTCACATGCATGCAAATCTTTTCTGAATCGTTTGAAAGATAAGTTACAGACATCTCACCACTTTGCCTCTAAACATTCAGTGAGTACTTAATTCCTAAGGACAAGGACATGCTCTGTGTAACCCAGTGTAGCAGTCAGCTTCAGGATGTTAGCATTGAGGCATCACAATGCCTACCGCAGGGTCCCTGCTCCCATTGTCACTGGACTCAGTCATGCCCTGAGAGCAGGTTTTTCTCCCTCCAGCACCGAGTCCAGCTCAGGATCACGTGTGTAAGGTAACTTTTGATCAAATTAAGTTTTTGTTTCTTTATTTAGTAACATGATGTTCAGGCACTTACTGCCTATGATCAATTTCTACCTTCATGTAGTGTAAGAAAATGAGTTATACATTCTTATAAGAATTTTAGAATTCACACATTTTGCTAAGTTAAGACTCTCACCATTTGCTAATTAAAATGGTTCATCATTACAATTTATTGAACATATTTCTAGGTGGGACATAAACCATATGTCATGCACGCAGGTCTTGGTGAGGGTTGTGGAGTGAATGGGTGTGCAGGCAGAGCCTGGGGCCGACCCTGTGGGTGTGGGTGTCGGTCTCAGCACAGATGAAGAGTGGTGTATATGCATTAGAATTTTTGTTGAGGAAATTTTGGTAAGACCTTGAGTGCTAGGTGCCCAGTTAATTGAAAACTTTAAGTCACAATGATTTTAATGCGGCCCATTCCTGAGAGAGACTAGAATTAGACTGGACTGTGACTCTGTCCTGTCTGACAGTATCTTATAGCAGGGGTCCTGGGGGCAGCTTGCATTCGTGACATCCGCCTTTATTGGTCGTGAGCCCATGGACTGCAGTGGCCTTTTCTTACTCCAGGCCAGGGGTAGGGAACATGCCTGGTAAGCCTGGAGTATTCCTTATGCCAGAAAGTAAGGACGCACTGAAAATACTGACGGGGCCCAGGGAACTGAAAAGGACCCGGAGCATCTTGGGAGGGGCCCTGGTGAACTCCCAATTTGAACATAAAAAAAAAAAGGACAGTGGTGGGTAAATAGGGATCCAGCGGACTTTCTAATGATGAATAGAAATAAGTAGATGAAGGGAAAGGGGTGAGGGTGCTATTTGAGAAATGTGGACAAAATGGTAGAATTAAAAAAAAATCACCATTTGCAGCCAACACAGTGAGCAGATAGGGATAGGGATAGGGATATGGGTGATAGATTAAAGTGTTATAGTTACATCACTGTTCACTTTCCTGCATTTGGTAGCAGCACAGTGGCGGTGGGGGAGAATGCATGTGTAACTGCACTTAATTTAAAACATTCCTGAGCTAAAGGGATTTGTTGCTGTGGATATGGTTTCAGAAACTGTTTTAACCAGACAGTATTGCAGTATCTTCATCTTTTGCTTGACTGACCTAAAAAGTTACTTAATTTTGAACTGGAATCCTACTTCTTAATATTCTGTTTCTAGAACATGAGCAATTTCCTTTGTAAAGGATTTGTAAACAAGAGTGTTTTTAGTAGAAACAAAGTATCTGTCAGTGAATTTCTCTTAACAGTAAGGGGGCAGGCAAGGTTTGTGTTTAATTTGGAGGTGGCTCCTTGGCCTCTCCTTCCTGGCGAGGCTGGTCAGCAGCTCTGTGTGCACTCAGGTGGCGGTGGTGGACACAGTCCCAGGGCCTGAGGCCCACACCCCACCCTCCTGGAGAATGTGACCTTTGACTCCTGACAAAGTCAGGGAATAGTCAGGTTGGGCTATTTTGTGAATGAAGTTCAATGGGACCCAGCCACATGCATGGTTTACCTGCTGTCCCTGGCTGCCTTCTAGCTACAGTAGTGAGGCTGTGTCTGGCGATGTCCGGGTAGCTACAGAAACTTCTACTCCTCCTGGATAGTCACAGCTGACTCTCGGAGCAAACTGCCACCTTGCTCTGCTTATTTCAGACCAAGACGCTGTTTCCCAAGGTTCAGTCCTTTCCAGTCCTTGGGCAGTCCAGGCTTCCCTTCTTGGAATTGGGACTGCAAATGGTTCAAGGGTGGCCTTTTAAACATACCCAAGTTTTATTAAATAAGATGTGTTTTTTGTTTCATTTGCAGCTTCAGTTGATAATCAAGAAAGTGATTGCCCATTTCCATGATTTCTCAGTGCTCTTCTCAGTGGTAAGTAACACTCCTTAATTATTTGTGGAAATTTGTATCTGAGTCAGAGGTTCTCTTAGTGTCTCAGTCATTTTTTAAGGTGCCCTGGGCCAAAGGAAATGCTGAATGGTTCTCTTCATAAAGTAAGCTACGTCTAAACAGCTTAAGTATTGATGTCATCACAGCTCACTCAGCAGTTGAAAAACATGATGCACCTATAGACTGAAAGAAAATGTAACCGTCAGTTCATCATTCCTTACTATGAGAATGTGTGCTCCAGTGGGCACCACGGCTTCTCAACCCTGGAGTCAAATTGGACTTCCTCTTCCTCAGGGACTTTCACATGGTACTTGCTTTCATCACACAACCTAATGTTGATACTGAAATAGCAGTGGTCTCAGTGGCTGACAGCTGAGATTTATTATGTTTCCTTTAAAAAGTTAAAAACTTCTGAGACATCCTGTCAAGTCTGCTGCAGTGCACTGGGCAAGCACGACCTGGACGTCTGAGTACCGTGGCCCCGAGGGGAGGAGTCCCCATTCACATACACCCATAAGGCAGCAAGGTTTTGGTCTCTTCTTTATTTTAAAAAACTAGAGGCCCGGTGCATGAAATTCGTGTACGGAGTAGGAGTCGGGGGTGGAAGTGGTATCCCTCAGCCCAACCTGCACCCTTTCCAATCTGGGACCCCTTGAGGG
>PVJC01002435.1:0-79556 GCA_004026665.1 Murina feae | reverse complement strand
TTTTTTTGAGAGTGGAGTTGCTTAGACAAATGCAGGTAAAATATGAGGAAGAGCTTCTTGTTCAGGAAGGGGCTGCAAATGCTGGGATCCCCCTGTAGGTCAGGATTACCTACAAGGCCAAGGTCCATGATGCAGCAGGCAGGGTGTTAGGGCACAAGCTGGAACCTGGGCCTTGCGAGCTACAGAAAATTCATCACCCAGGCCCTGTTTAGTCTTCCAAACGCAATCACACCACTGACCAAACTCAGGTTGTGTTAAACACCGAATCACTAGGCCTCTATCTCACCACCAATAATAATAATCAACAGCGTTTGCTATGTTCCAAGCACTTGAAAACTATGGTTTTTAATCCTTACCACCCTATATTGTTCCCTTTGACAGATAAGGCTACCAAGGCTCAGAGAAGGTAGTAATAATCCCAAATGTCTCACAGCCACTAGGCGATTTCAACAGAGCCCAGGTCTCTAGAGCACCAAAATTGGCTGATAATCAGATTTACCTGGGGCATTTGTTTCAGCCTTCCCGGAAGATTCCAGTAATAGATCTAAAACAAGAATTCCTTAGCAAATACTTTCTTTTTTCTTTCTTTCTTTTTTTTTTTTATCTTTTAGCAAATACTTTCAAAAGCCCTCTGGGTGTTGTGATGGTCAGAGGTGATTGGAAAGCATCACCCTGAGTCCTGGTTGCAGCTCTGTGGCCCTCAGGCTGGTTCCTGGCCCAGCTTTCTGCAAATGGCAGCAGCACTTTCTCTCTCGGGCAGGAGGAGCTCTTGCCCAACCCACTTGGAGTTCTGTCTAGCAGATAGAGTCACTAATGTTCCCTCATTTTTCAAGGCTTTCACATGGATGATTTCATCTGAGGTTTCAAAAGTCATAGGAGGTAGGAAAGAGCAGTATGCTTAGACTCATATATAGTCAATTACTGAGTAACAGCAGGGATATGCTTTGAGAAACTGGGTGATTTTGTCATTGTGAGAACGTCACAGAGTACACTTACACAAGTGTAGATGGTATGGCTGGCTACACACCTAGTCTACATGGTATAGTCCATTGCTCCTGGACTATAAACCTGAATGACATGTTACTGTACAAAACAACAGGAGATTAAATCAAGCACAAGAGAAAATGAGGCAATCGAGATACTTGGTAAGCAGGTGATGGAGGAGGCTGCTGCCAGTGTATAACCACATACTGTTTTACAGAACACTCTCAAATAATGATAAAAAGTAAAAGTATAGTATAGTCATTTATCATCATTATCAAGTATTAGGTACTCTACAGAAATGTATGTGCTACATGTTTATACAATTGGCAGCATAATACGTTTGTTTATGCCAGCACCACCACAAACACATGAGTAATTTTCAGCCCCATTATAATCGTATGAGACCACTGCATATGTGGTCCGTCCTTGACCGAAACATCATTATGAAGCACTGACTATATAGATAAAGAGATGGGCCTCATGGTTATTCAGTGGCAAAGCTATGACAAAGCCTCCCTCCTGGGACATCCAAACCCACCATTGTTTCTACTCTCAATCTACCTATATATAAAAAAGCCTAATATGCAAAGTGTTCCCTTGGGAGTTCGACCGGGAGACCGGGAGTTCAATCGCTTGCTATGATGTGCACTGACCACCAGGGAGCAGTGAAGAATGAAGGGAGGCCCCAGCTGGTGGCAGCCAGAAGGCTCTGATCACTAGCCAGGCCTAGGGACAAATTTCATGCGCCGGGCCTCTAGTTTGTTTATGAAAGTGCTAACTAATGTTTATAGATAATAAGGCTAATTTTTAGGGAAAACCTCTAATTGTCCTCCCCTCCTCCCCCAATATATCTGTCATTCTGTCTGAGAGCATTGTGCTGACCCTAATTTAGAGTATTTGAGTTCCCTCAATTCAACAGATGATGGGGCAGGGCTGTGCTGAGGCCTAGAAATGAATGAGGCTTTGTCTTTGCCCTCCAGTGGGAGAAAGAGCCATATTTATCCCGGGCTGGGTTAAATGCCTCATTCAGTAAATACAAAGTGCCCTGGAAAAGGCAACTTCTTAGAGGAAGTTAGGGCATTTGTCTAAGCAACTCCACCTCTGGGTGGAGTAACCTTAAGCTCTCTGGTATCAGGCACCTACAGGAGGAGTGTGTAGGCTCATTAGTGGAGCCTGGGGGCTGGGCTGCAGAGGGCCTGGTTGCCGAGAAAGTTCTCTGGATCCACCAATCCAGTTAGGTTTCCCACCCAATTCCTGGAGTTCCACCTGGGCTCTTGGGAACCACTCCAGGGGCCCATCCTTCCTCTAATCAATCACTAAACGTTGGCTACTCCTTCCCTAAAGTAAACATCAGCCTGATCCCTTTCATTCCTCCAACCCTTTTTCTGCTGCCACTGACTTGGCTTTCCTCCTAGGGCAGGATTGCCAGAAAAATATAAGACATCCAGTTAAACTTCAGATAAGCAATGGATACTTCCCCAATGCTGTATGGGACAATGGAACATACTTACACAAAAAATTATTTGAGTTCAAATTTAATTGATTGTGGATTTTTTTTTTTTTTTAAAAAGGAAAATGGAAAGTAACCTCACGGGGTGAGCTAATCAAATTCCTAAGTGGGCAGGTCATGGTTGGTGTCATGACACAGACGTAGAACTTCTTGAAGTGTTTTAAGCCAGCCTGTCCATTGTTTTTGTGCAAAGGTTAACACACATTTAAAATACCAGAAGTAATACTCCTCAAGGGTGTATTAACCTTCAAGAGAATACATAATCGTGTTAACCATCCTGCAATCCAATCTCCAGTCCCTACCTTGATTTTTCCAATCTTCCCTTCCTTAATCTCAAATGCATAAAAGAAGCTACAAACTTACTCTCTGGAGCATCTGAGACCTTGTTCCCTGGCATATTAGTCAGTTTGGCTCAAATAAACTCCTATGAAAATTCTCTACAGATCTGGATGTTTCTTACATTGACATGCCTGTTCTCATCCTTATTCTCAGAAGTTGGTGACTATACCCCAAGGGCACTACCATGCCTCCCCTACCCTTCCAACTTCCCTCCAAATAGTTATTGCTGGTTTCATGGCTCCCCATTGCTCTCTGGGTAGAGATCTCAATTCCTGGCCACCTGCCTCTTGCCTAGTTCTGTTTCTTATCATTCCCACCCCACTCCACCTGCCCAGTCTTAGATTGGTGGGACAACGGGACCTAAGCCCTTTGCTTCAAGTGCTGTTCCCTTGTGGATGTAAAAGGGGCCACATACTAAACCTGACAAACTCAGAAGAGGCCTGCATGGAGGACTTTACCAACTCAGAGACTGGAAGTAGCCACAGAGGTTGGTTTGAACATAAAAATTCCTAACTAAAAGTGAGTCATGGAGGGCCTGCTGGCATGGCTCAGTGGTTAAGCATCACCAGGAGGTCGAGGCATATGCTTGGGTTGTGGGCTAGATCCACAGTAGAGTGCATACAGGAGGTGGCTGATCAATGGTTCTCTCTTATCATTGATGTTTCTATCTATCTCTCCCTCTTTCTTCTCTGAAATCAATAAAAAAATATTTTTTAAAAATGAAAGTGAATAATGGAGGGATCTCTAGCTCTGGTGGTCAGCCCCAAGTCTGATTTCTCATTGCCTTTGCTCTGAGGAAACTTCTGAATCTGAGTCATTGATCTGAGATCAGTAAATAAACAAATGTTTAGTTGAATAAATGGATGAACAACAACAGAAAAAGTGAGTCATGGAGGAGAGTTATGTCCTGGGTCTGCAGTTTCTTTGACAAAAGGTCAGTTTTTACTTTCACTGATCTGACTGTTGTCTTTTTGCATCTATAATAACATATCTTTGGATGGTCAGAGTAATCTTTTTCAGACCCATCAGAGCACAATCTCCCACCAGAGTGTGAGACCACAGAACCCCTCATGTTGTCTTGTTCTTTGCATGACATCTCCATGTGCTGTAGATGGTCACTGTTAACTATCCTATACCCACTACTATAAAAGAAGTGTGTGTCTCTGTTTCACTTTTATCCAGGCCCAGAGTTTTCCCCACTTTGCTTTCTCCTGCCCTCTTAATGTGCCATGTAACCTCTCTACATCTCCTCCTTTGATTCTAATGTATAAAATAAGCTGCAAAACTGCATTCTCTGGAGCACTTTCTCAATCCCTTGAGATTTTGCTTCCCAGCAATTGTCAGTTTGTCTCAAATCAATTCATAAAAACTCTCTATAGGTTTGGATGCTTCTTACTTTGACACAGAAGTTAAAAAGGGGTCAGGAGAGGGAAATCACTTATTGAATGTTTATTGTAAACCCTCACTCTGGGCCTGGTGCTTCCGATGCTTTTTAGGATTTTAATCTTGACTCCATGATCAGAAAATGGGTTCGGGAGAAAGAGCCTGCAGGAAGGCTTGTGCGGTTTGTCTGTGTGTGTCCCCACATTCCGCGTTCCCGCGGGGCAGACGTGCTTGCTGCCTGGAAAACAATGTCCTTGGAGATGTCTCTACTTTGGAAGTTCTAGAGAGTGCAGGGTGCTTTCTGGAAAAGGTGCCAAAGTGTAGAGAGCATGCGGGGATATCAGAGGTCTGGCCAGATTCTACAAGGCTTTGCAGATTCTACTAGGGCCCCACACTGTGATCAAGGGAGAGAATGAAATTGAGCAGAAGTGTACTTGTTCCACGAACTCTTGCTGGTGATCTCACGGTTTGAGGCCTTCTGTCCCTACGAACTGACTTACATTGAAGGGTTTTGTTATCAGCATAATTAGATAGTTATTAATATTAATAATAGGAAGAGAGCAAAGAGAGAATCAGGCACTGTAAGCAAGATCATCTGGCAGCTTCACCAGGAAGCTACAGCTTCCTGCTCTCGAGGAGACCACTGGTCCATTCCCTGCAGATCGCTGGGGGAAGGGACCAAAGGGAGAAATGGGCACATGCACAGCGAAGTCAGTGACAAAGGGGAGGTGCTTGCCTGATGGTTTGGCATGGGAAACAGTGGATTGGCTAAAAGGTGAACCCCATCAGAAATACACAAAATCTTGGAAAATTAAAAATCCCCAGACAAAGAGTTCCCTCCCCTTTTCTCTATTGCTTCATGTATTTGAATATTCTCGCTCCATAGCCATGTGGCCTGAAGCAGCTGCATGGCCCATGGCCATGCGGACCCCACACACAATGGAATTCAGCTGGAAACATAAGCTAAGCTAGTCAGATGCTGGACTAGACTTTAATATGGAACAGAAATTCTGGGCAGTGGTCTTAATTCTGCCCATGCTGAAGACAAGATTGGACTTCTTCCATGGCAAGATGGACAGAGATGGGAGTTTGGAGGGGAACCCCCTTAATTTTACATCATTAATAAAGCTTTCCACGAAACCCCATCATCCTGTGAGGGGCCTCAGGAAATTATTTTCCTCATGGCACCCCAAGAACTCCACTTCCACTGAAAATAGTTTGAGCCAGGACAAGTGGAATGGGGAAACAGACAAAGAGATGAAAAAATTGGCTGAGCAATTTACAGCCAGATACAGAAGGTCACCTGACTAGACATAATATCTAAGCCTTACTTGTATTTCAGCTCCAGGCTCAGAAAAGCAGAAAAACCAGGTAGGCAATGTCAGGACCAGCAACAGCGACTGGTACTGACAAATCAGTAGAGACCATGACCCTGAAAGAATACACCTGGAAAACTGATGAATATTCTGCTGACACCCTCCCCAAGACCTCCCCTAAGACTCCCACCTGCGAGAGATAAAAGCCTCAAGATAAAGAGCCTAGCTAGCTCTTGCTCTGGGGAGCACACCCATGTCATTGCCTTTCCCCTCTTCTTCCCCCACAGGCACCCATTTACTAAATCTAAGTACTCAAGAGCCTTGCAACCAGGGGAGCAATGGCAGTGGCAGCTCATCCCAAGCTAATTCCCTGAACCTGTCTTTGAGGCCCTCTTTTCTCTGACTCCCAGAGAGCTAAGGCAATCCAGCCTAGGCTCTCCTGTTGCTTCTTCTACCCTAACCTAAGCCCTTCCTGTTTTACTGTCCCCAGCTTTAAATAAGGTGCCCTCATAGTCACCCAGGCTTGTGAAATTTTTTCTATACCAAGTCAAGAATTCACACACTACTGGCTGGCCCTAGCAAACCTGCCCAGGGGCAGGTTCCTTGTTCAGTAACAGGTTAGAGTGGTTGGGGGTTTGCTCACCATGATGTCCACTGGTCAATCCCCTAAAATAATTCCTAGTTAAGGTACATCTACCTACACAAATAAACATACAGTGTGTGTGTGGAGGGGGAAGGCAATTTAAGAAACATTTCTATTTTGATTAGCCTGAAACATACAATCTATGTGGCAACTTTGCTTACTATGTTTAACAGTAAACAGGCTGCTTTCACTTGTGCTGAGTATGCATATGAGCTTCCAGTAAGTCCAGCCCAGGCCCTTCCTTCCCAAGCATTGCTCTCTAAAGGAGCTGGATTGGCCACAGGGGATAATAATGTCAGGAAAAGTGCTTAGTGAGGGGTTTGGAATCAGGAATTGCTCAGGTTGTCTTGGATGTCTGGCGGTATTCATTCCTAGATGTGTTTTGTCAAGTCAACCCTCATGGATTCAAAAAGAAAAAGTAGGCTCTGAAGACATTGTATGTAGTGTTGATCTGTAGCTATTAACACGAGATAAGCACCTTAAATAAAGCTGTTCAGCCACCAGCAGCGTCAGCCTTAGTGTAATGGAAAAAACTGGGAACTGTGTAAACTCGCGCTGGGTATCTAAACTTCCCAGAACCCATTCCTCATCTCTAAGGTCAGACTGATAGTGCCTCCTTCTGTTTGTGGCTATGAGGGTTGAGAGAGGGACGAAAAACCCTCAGCCCCAGACAGTAGCAATTTACATCTCAATTCAGGTCTCTGACTCTTAACAGCTGCTTTACAGGTTGAATCAACTTCAAGCAGGAAATGTCTTGGCCCGCTTGGATTCTAAGTTTCACCTCTATAGTTGAATGTTTGAAGTTTTAAACCTAAAAAGTGCATTTGGCGTAAAAGCTTAGATTTGCCAAAGATGTTTATCACAAACATATTTAATAATGAAAACATGGACAACAATTTGAATGTTGTTCAGTAGTTAATTGTAGAATAAATCAGCATAGCTATGTGATAGAACACTTTGAGGCATTAAAAGTGTACTTAAAAAATACGTTTTCATTGATTTTAAAGAGAGAAGAAAGGAAAGGTAGATAAAGGCCCATGAGAGAGAAACCTTGATAGGCTGCCTCCTGCACGCCCCCTACTGGGGATGGAGCCCTGAAACCCATGCTTGTGCCCTGACTGGGAATGGAACCAGCGACCTCTGGGTCCATGTGACGCCCGTTCAACTAAATGATCCACACGGGCCAGGGTGAAAAGTTGCTTTTGAATAATATTTCGTAACAAGAAGATGCTTGTGATAAAATAGTAATGAAAAGCTATAAACAAAACTTACACAATATGACGTCGCTCTAGAAAAACAAGTAAAATACGTAAAGGCAAAGAAGCACCAAGAGCAAATACTTTCCACTGGGAGTCAGGAGGGGGTGGGATGAAGTGCTTACATCCTGTATTTGTGTGGTTTTTTTTTTTTTAGTTTCCATCAGTGATCACGTATTGCCTTTAAATGAAATCCGAAAATACAGGACTAGCGAATTCGTCATGGCCACGGGCCGGGCGTGGGCGTGGGCGGGACCCGGGGCGGACCCCAGCGCCCCACTGGCGGCGCCCGAGACCCCGCCCCAGGGGCCGACGCGACGGGGCGGGGCGCAGAGCCCAGCCCAGCCCAGGCCCGGGCGGGTGGTGCCAGACTTGCGACGCCTGGAGGCCGGGAACGCACCGTCAGGATCTGCCAGGCAAGCCAGGGGGCCGCGGCCCGCCGGAGTTGGGGACTGCGCGCCGGCGGGGACTGAGTCAGGGCTGGGGCGGTGCTGGGCCGGGGCCCCCAAACTTTCTCGGAGTGCCGGCGGGCCGCTCCCGCCCGACAGCAGGTGCCAGAACGCGGATCCGTCGCTGTCTGTTGGGAGTTTCGCTTTCCTCTTGCGCCTGGGGCAGACGGGTGCCCCCTGTTTATCTTTGGGAGCCGAGCGGCTGGTTGTGGGCACTGGCGGGCGGGCTAGGGTTTGAGGGTGTCATGTGCCCCTCTTTCTGGCGCGTGTCTGTCGCAGGGCGTGTCCACTGTGCCATCCCCAGAGTGGCCAGCTGTGCGCGCAATGAGGGCGCTGATGGCCCTCAGCTGGGGGGAGCACGAGATGGCGTGGGACCTACCGGGCCTCAGTTTGCCCCTACGCCAGCCCAGGTGTAGACAGGTAAAAGAGTCCTAGTGAGTGGGGGAAGAGACAGGGTGGAACTAGTGAGCAGCCCTGTCCGTGGGTGGGGAAGTGGGCTCCTCTGTCACCGTGGCTTTGTCTCACCTTGCCTGCTTCCTGCCGCTTCCTAAGGCTGGGTTCAGAAAGCTACAGGGGCAGTATTCTCCTCCTGGCCTCTTTGGGTCCGAGTAAAAAGCAAGCAGGAAAATGGAAAAGGGGTAAACAAGTGAGACTGGGGAAGGAGCCAGGGGACAGTGGGAGGGCAAGAGGAGGAAGAATGCTGGGAGGCTTGGCCCTGATCCTGTGGGTTCGCATCAGTTTTTGTCCCTGGGGGGGGGGTCTCTACCCTTCTCAGCTCACTGTGGCCTCTAGCCTGTGGGGTTCTGCCTGAGGGACCTGGACATGGGATAAGTGGGGGTAGGCCTGGGAACCAGGGTCAGAGCCACACACGTGTCATGGAAGGTCCCTCAGGTGTCCAGTTCTCTGGGGCTCTGAAATATTCATCTCATTGGTGAGCTTTGGTTTCAAAGCTGGTGCCTTTGGCCTGGCCAGTGGTGGCAGGGGGAGCAAGGTGCTTCTTTGGGGCCGCTTTGTCTGGGACAAAGGCAGCCATACTTCCTTCTCATCTGCCTGCGCTCCCTGTCTCTCCAGTCATGAGGACCCAGAGTCCCAGTTTGTAACTTAGAAGAAAGTGGTGGGACCTCACAGTGTCAAGGGCCCTGATTTACTGTCTCCTTATGCCATGATCTCAGGGCCTCACTTGTAAAAATGGGCACCTCAGAGAGATAATGATGGGTTACACCTTAAGTGTGGGGAGAACCTCATGTCAGGCTGAGGTAATAGCCACCTCAGCTTAGCCTCCTCCCATGGGAATGGGGGCCTTAGCTGCAAGCTGTCTACCTCAGAGCACTTCCATCCCCCCAACTTCTCACCCTGGGCCCTTAGAGCAGAGACCCAGAGAAGGGACACACACTTGTGTGTCTTCAGAGGACTGCACTGGGAGGGCCAGGGAGTGGAAGCTCAAGTTCATACAGCTCTCTGGGAAGGCCTCCGCTAGCAAAATGATGCGGGCTTTCTGGAGTATTCTGTTGGAAACGCCTGGGAGGGGATGGCCTTGACAGAATCTTCCAACCCTAGGACTCGTGGATTCTAAACTAAAACCTGGTTGTGTTTTTGAAGTACAAATGATATCCAGAAGTCCACAGGCCACAGTGTTGGGTACCTAGAGGGCACTCAATACAGTGGGCAAGGAGGAAGATGAGAATGAGTCCTTCTTGTGTGTAATGATTTGTATTTTTTTCTTGCTACATTAAGGTGAGGTCAGGGAATGCCAGCCTCCTGGTTCTATGCTAGTTGGAGATGTCACCCAGCCTTGGCAGTAAATCCTACTGTGGGATTATACTAGCAGCTTGGGGGAAGGGGAAGGGCGAGGGATGAAAGGAAGGACCCCCACAGAGGACCCATCCTGGCACGGAGCTAGCTGACTCTCTGAGAGAGCATGCCCTGGTACTTAATGTGATGCTCGGAAAGGCTGTGTGTAAGGGCTGAGGTTTTAAGATACGAGGAGTTAGTCAGTAATATTGTAGTGCATGTTTGAAAGTTGCTGAGTAAACCTTAGAAGTTCTTGTCACAAAAAATAAAATTTTGTAAGTTTGTATGGTGATGGATGATAATGACTTATTGTGACCATTTTGCAATATATGTAAATATTGAATTATGTTGTATACTTGACACTTATATAATGTCATTTATACTTCAATTAAAAAAAATGTATGAGAAGGTTTCAGGTTCGATCCCAATTCAGGCACATACAGGAAGTAAACAGTGAATTCATAAATAAGTGGAACAAGTCCATGTTTCTCTAGCTCTTTCTCCCTTCTTTTCTCTAAAATCAATAAATGGCACAGCCAGTGTGACTTAGTGGTTGAGTGTCAACCTATGAACCAGGAGGTCCTGGTTCAATTCTAGAGCAGGGCACATGCTCGGGGTGTGGGCTCCATCTCCGGTGGGGGGGTCATGCAGGAGGCAGCCAGTCAATGATTCTCTCTCATCACTAATGTTTCTCCCTCTCCCTTCCTCTCTGAAATCAACAAAAAAAATTTTTTTTAAAGTCAATAAATAAACATTAATTAAAAATAAAGATATGAGGAGTTAGGACATGAGTCATTCTCAAGGTTGGGTCTATCTGTAAAACAAAGGTGGTCTGCTCAGCATCCATAGAATATTATTCATTAAGTGTGCTTTGATAAAAATGTTTCGGGCTTGAGAAAGTTTGAAGGAACACTGGGTTAAACAAAGTTGAACAGGTTTGCTCACTGCAGGACTTGTCAGCAGCCTACTGTGCCACTGTGCCTTGTGAATTTCCGAAAGGGGATATGGACTGCTTTTCAGACTGATGTGTTTTCAGAGCTCATCCATTCCATCTCCTGAGCTGTGCTCTTTAGAGCAGTCCAGGGAAGGCCTGGGTGGTGATTCTAGCTCTCCATTCTCTGGTCTCAGTAACAAGCCCCTCCTCCTCTCCCACCTAGGCTGATTTGGGTGAAAAAGAGGGTAGGGGAGATCATTTGCTTGGATTCCCACAGCTAGTTAGTGGTAATTAGAACTTAAACCCAGGTTTCTTGGCTTTCTTTTCTAGTGCTACCTTGTTTCGATTCAGGTTCAGGGGTGAGTGACCCCCTAGGAGATGCTGGCTGTAGGGTTCAGGGGCAGTTGGGGAGGAGAAGAAGTTTTGGCCACCCCTATACCCAGAACATGCCACATGCCTTTGCCTCGGTAGACGGTCATCCAGAACAGTTAACATGAGTAATGACCTCAGCCTAGATTCTTCAGGAAGTAGGTCATTCTGCCTTGAAGTCTCCTGTTCTGGTTTGCTTGGGCTGTTCATTCAGAATCAGACTGTTAGAGTTGGCATGGACTTTGATCTTTTGGTTCAGTGTGCTCATTCACTGATGAGAAAACTGAGCCCAGGGATGGGAAGTGGCCTACCCCGACTCACACAGTGGAATCAGGACCTGGGCCAGGACAAGAGTGCAGCTCCCTGCCTCCTAACCCAGGGCCCTGGCCTGGATGGACTTTCTACAAGGGGGAGGGGATTGGTATCAACAGCAAAGATCTTTTCTACCTCAGCCTGCCTTGGGTGCTGACCTCATCACACAGGTGACTGGTGGCGTGTCTCAGAGGCATCTTGCTTTAGGCAGGTGTAAAATCAGACATCAGATTTAGGTTCAAAACCATCTCTGCTGTCCACCTGCTTTTCAGTTTTGTCATCTGTAGAGTGGGATAAGAATATGCATCTCACCCAGCTGGTGTGGCTCAGTGGTTGAGCATAGACCTATGAACCAGAAGGTCGTGGTTCAATTCCCAGTCAGGGCACATGCCTGGGTTGCAGGCTCGAGCCCCAAGAGGGGGTATGCCTGAGGCAGCCGACAATGATTCTCTCTCATCATTGATGCTTCTCTTTCTCTCTCCCTCTCTGAAATCAATATAAAAAGAATGTGTCTCATAGGGGCCTTGTGAGGATCCTATAAGCCCAAGGCTTACATGGTAAGTACACAGTACTTACTACATACTGTGATTCTCTTCTTTCCCTGCCTGCTTAATGACTTCCTCATTCCCCACACTGCACTCCCAGGCTGCTCTGACCACCTGGGGTCTTTGAGATTACCACACTGATGTCAGACTTCTGCCTTCAGCGAAGGGTGATGGGGGAGCTGTGGATGTCTGGGTCCTCCCTGATCTCCAGGGCAGCTTGGAGCCTGGAGCCACCCCTCTCAGTCTCTGACTGGAGAGAGTGCCCTGGTTAGGCCTGGACTAGGAAGGAAGCCATGGGCTGACAGTCTTATCTATTTCTGAGCAGGAGGCACAAGAGAACTGGGAAATGAGTGGACTGTTCTGGCTCTGCCTCAGGGTGTGTGTGTGCTGCCTCCTGTTTCTCTGAGTTCTCAGACAGTGGGCAGGGCTGGGAATGAAGTTCCAAACCCATGACCCAGAGGGCTTGTCGTGGGCTGGGACAGGAACTTTCTTGGCTCTGGGATTTCCTAGTCTGTCAAATGACCAGATGATTTCTAAAGTCCAACCCAGTTCTGATGTTTCAGTTTTTAGATCCACTCAGCGTCATCCTATTAATCCCAGGGGCCAGGCGGACAGAGGATAAGTGGATTCTGGGCCCCTTGGTCTGTGTGCGTCAGGCCTGGTGACATGCCCAGACACTCCTGGGTGTATCTTTTTACTCCTCCTCTGCCCTGGTGGCTATATACTGGGTAGGTGGGTGAAGTGTTTTATTGGGTGGGGGAGTTGGGTTAGGTAAAGGAAGAGGGAGGAAAAGAGACTATAAGAGGCCTGGTTACAGTAGGCCAGGGGCTGCCCTCCTAGGCCTGCTGGATGGGGTTTCCTGAGATGTGCACTCTGAGCTATTCTTTCCACTCTGGTTCTGGGCATCCATTCCTGGCAGGGAGGAGGGCACGCTGCCTGGACCAGTCAGCTGCTCCTTTCCACCCTTCCTTCCAACACACACACACCCTCTTGCTGTAACCCCAGTAGCACCAGCCTCTCTGCAGATTCCAGAGCCTTAACCCTTTGGATGCCCCCAGGGGAGCCTGGGCCTCACCTGAGTAGGAGTGTGGTGGCCACACTCCAGGGGAAGGAGATGCTTCCCTGACGATGCACCTGAAAACCTTGACAGCCAGCAAGTCCTACATCGGAGCCCACCCACTTCTGCTGTTGTGCCGGCTGGGTCTGGGAGTCTTGCAGGAGAAAGGAGAGGTGCCGGTTCCTTTCTGATGAGGGATCGGGGTCATAAGAGAGGGGAGCAAACTTAGATCTGTATGTAATATGGCAAGGACAGGACAGAGTATGCATGTCTTGGTAATAGGCATTGTGACGAGGAATGTTCTAGTGATTCAAGCTGCCTGCAAGTAGAACAGCCTTGCTCCCTGTCACTGGAGTGTATCAGTAGGAGTTGAATGCTCACTGTGTTTTAGGAAAATTCTGGCTTCCAGTGGGGAATCTTAATAGTCCTTTTTAGCCCCTGGAGACTGAGAGCCCCTCCAGATGACCTGATTCCTGGTTCCTAGTCTTTGGGCATGAATCATCCTCACTCTCTAGATATTTCCTCTCCTTCCCTTTCAACTCTGCATTCTTCTCCAGCTCCCACCTGTAGTCATAGCTATGAAAGTAAACACCGGCCACTTCCCCCTTTCCCTGGGCCAACGCCAGCCCCAAACCTCATCCCCAGCTGAGCTCAATGAGGAGGTGGCCAGGGCTGTCATGAGAGTGGGGCGGCAGCCAGGGAGCAGGCTCAGAACTGCCGCTACTGGCAGCCCTGGGCTGAGGCTCTGCAGTCTGGCATTGCTCAGAGGTGAGTGTGGCTGAGCTCAGCCACTCCCTGATGGCCTGGACACTTCCCTCTCCTGTGCCCAGGCCTCTACACCCGACCTGAGCTCCAGTTTTGTGACAAAGGGCAGGTCACTCTGCCTCCCTGACTATGGCTGTCTGGTTGGCAAAGTGAGGGGTGGGCTTACCCTAGCTGAGTTTCATTTCAGCTCTTACAAGTAAGAATCTCTGTTTCTGACTACCCTCTTTTCCTCCTGGTGGTTGCACAGGATTGGGGACCTGGGGGTTTATGGAAGGGGCTGAATGGTCTGGAATCCACTTGCTCTATAAGCCTTCCATTATCATCAGGGGGTCTTGGATGGGAAGCTATGAGAAGTTTGAACAAGCAGGGTGTTTAAATGCGGGATCTGAGCCGGGGCTCTAAAAGCATGGGCTCTAGAGTTGGTCTTGGAGCTCAAATCTTGACTTCCTCATACACGAGCTAAGTAACCTTGGGCAAGTGACTTAATTCTTCTAAGCCTCTGTTCCTTCATTTGTAAATAGGGAAAATAACATTATCTACCCTGTTGGCCTCTTGCGAGGATTTAATGAAATAATAACTAAAAATAGTCAACATTTATTGTTTATCAGAGGTCATGCACTGCTCTAAGTGTTCTATGTGTATTTTATCATTTAATTTTTACAACTTTCTGGAGCAGGGGTCCTCAAACTACGGCCCGTGGGCCACATGTGGCCCGCTGAGGACATTTATCCGGCCTGTCCTTGGCGGGCAAAAACACCGCCTTGTTTTTTTACTTCAAAATAAGATCTGTGCAGTGTGCATAGGAATTTGTTCATAGTTTTTTTTTAAACTATAGTCTGGCCCTCCAACAGTCTGAGGGACAGTGAACTGGCCCCCTGTTTAAAAAGTTTGAGGACCCCTGGTGGAGGGTACTATTATAATATTAAACTCATTTTCCAGCTGGAGAAACAGGCATGGTGAGGTGAAATGGTCAGTGCCAGTCTCTGGTGAGCATGGCTGGTGGCCGAGGCCCCAGAGAATTGGTCTGTGACTTCCTGTGTCCCCAGCAGGCAGAGCCACTAGTGAATTCCTCTGAAACCAGAAGAGTCAGAGGGAGGGCGGGAGTGCAGAGGGAGTGCTCATGAGTCAGCAGCCCTCTGCACTGGGCTAGAACCCTGGATCCTCGTGGCCCATCTAAGGCCGGCCTGGTTCACCCTTTATCTGGAGAGGGACCTGTTTGTCCGGCTCAGCTTTGAAGAAGGAGGGAGGGGTGGCTGGCTGGCCATGTACAGGGCAGGCACTGCATAGCCTGGCTTCTCAGAGGAGTTTCAGGATTCCAGTCTGTTAGAGCTGGAAATGAGTCAGGGACTATCTGGTCCACTTAGCTCATTTCACAGAGGTGCACCCTGAGGAGGCTATAGAACCGGGTACTGGTGACACTGGTGGTTCAGCTGGAGCTTCTGACCATAGGGCCTTTCTTGCCAGTGCCCCCTGCTGTGTTCAGCCTGTTCACCTATTTGCCATCATCTGGATGGTGAACATCAAATGGTCCAGGGTGCTGAGATGAGGGCAATAATGACAGATAAACTCATCCCTCTTCCTGCTAACAGGACACTGTTCTCTTGGTGTAGTTAAAAGGGGATTTAAAAATATATATATATGCCCTAGACAGTTTGGCTCAGTGGATGGAGCATCGGCCTGTGGACTGAAGGGTCCCAGGTTTGATTCCGGTCAAGGATACATGCCCAGATTGCGGACTTGATCCCCAGTTGGGGGCATGCAGGAGGCAGCTGATCAATGATTCTGGTCACTGATGCTTCTATTTCTCCCTCCCCCTCTCTTAAGTCAATAAAATATTTTTAATTTAATTAATTTATTTTATATAGTTTTATTGATTTCAGAGAGGAAGGGAGAGGGAGAGGGAGAGAGAGAAACATCAATGAGGAGAGAGAATCATTTATCGGCTGCCTCCTGCACGCTCCCTCCTGGGGATCGAACCCATAATCTGGGCATGTGCCTTTGACCAGAATCGAACCCCGGACCCTTTAGTCCACAGGCCAGCACTTTATCCACTGAGCCACCCAGCTAGGGCTAAAAGGGGATTTTTGAAGGGGATGGATAGAGGGATATAGAGTGAAGGAGCCTCTTGTCTCACAGAAGGGGACCCCAGTTTTTCTTTCTTCCTTTTTTAAAAGTCAAGAGGAGACACATGTAACATCTTATGAGTATTTTCTCACTCTTACATAAACAAAACATTTTTGTTATTGTTGCTGTTAATCCTTACACGGGGAAATTTTTCCATTGATTTTTTAGAGAGAGAGAGAAACATTGATGTGAGAGAGAAACATCTGTTGGTTGCCTGCAACTGAGATACATGCCCTTGACTGGAATAGAACTCGCGAACGTTCAATCCGCAGGCCAGCGCTCCATCCACGGAGCCAAACCAGCCAGGGCTAAACAAAACATTGTCAAAAACAGTGGGTATCTTGGTTTCTTAAACTCAGCACACCCAGTTTTTAGTCCTCCCTTGTTCCTTTCATTCCACTCTCATCAGGCCACTCTACTCCCCGGGGCAGGACCTGCACCCAACCCCACTTCTGATGCCCTGGTTTGCTGTGTCACACCCTCGCTGTCGGGGACATCTTTCATATTTCTGACCTGACACATTCTTGCTGTGCTGGTCCATTTACTCTGGGAAGATGGAGACCAGCTTTCCTCAAAATAACCCATTTAGAGACCTGGCCTGTAATTCAATACTGCCTCCCCACCCTCCCTGCCACCTTCCTCTCTCTGGATTATCCCAATTGTCATAAGAGAGAAGAGATAAGACAGTCCTTTATCTGATCCCTGAACTGTGCAGGTGCCCTAAAAAGCCGGCTCTTCCTTCCAGCAGAGGCTCTGAGGCTGCCTGCTGACCTGGATCTGGGGGTGCTTCCTCTTTGTGGGATCCTAAAGGTCTGCCCCTTGGAGGATGCTCTAAGGCAGTGGTTCTCAACCTCCTGGCCCTTTAAATACAAGTCCTCATGTTGTGACCCAACCATAAAATTATTTTCGTTGCTACTTCATAACTGTAATGTTGCTACTGTTATGAGTCGTAATGTAAATTATCTGATATGCAGGTTGGTCTTAGGCGACCCCTGTGAAAGGGTTGTTCGACTGCCAAAGGGGTCGCGACCCCCAGGTTGAGAACCGCTGTCCTAGGGGAGGAGGTGGCCCTGTTAGGGAGCCCAGACTCCATCAGGGCTTGTCCCTACTAGGGGCTTCCAGGGACCTCCTCCTTAGCTCTTCTCAAGCCCCAATCTCTGCCACTTGAGGGTAATACCAGTCCTGGGGGACATTTACTTGGCGTAAGAGGCATAAAGAGCACAGCATAATATGCCTGGCCAGGTAGCTCGGTTGGTTGGAGCATCATCCCCATATGCCAGGTTGCGGGGTCGATCCCCCGTCAGGGCACATGCAGGAATCAACCAAAGAATAAAAGAAAGAAACAATGAGCCATAATATAGAAGACAGACATTTAGGACCCTGAAGGCATCGGAGATTCTGGTGGCACCTTTAACCCGCCAGTTCTGTGATCATGGGGAATCACTTCACTGTTCTGAGCCTTGGTTCCCTCATCTGAACAGAGCATTTGGGGCCTTGTCCTCAGCTTTCCCCTGGCTGTGGGGTTCTTCCTCCTGCAGAGAAGGTAGTGACTGGATCTTGTGGCATGAATCCTTAGGGCTCCCTCTTCCCTGCTAGCCGCTGCCCTGGGGGAGAAAGGCAAGAATCACAGGGACACTAGAGAGCCTGGGGTTCAAAAAGAGTGTGTGCCCCTCCCCGGGGCTTTGAGGCCCTGCAAGCACTATCCCCTCCCTGACAAGGCCGTGAAGAGAGCAGTGGCAGCCATAGGCTGCTACACACCCATCTGACACGCCTAGGCTGTTATTTGAAAGAACCAGAAAGTTCTGTCTCAGGCCTGCCCTTTTGCGCCGCCTCCCAGCTCTGGTGGCTAGCCCTATGCACCCATTCCCCCAGGTCTCAGGCGTCCCCTGACTCAGCCTGCCACTGTCCATAGCCCTCTGCCTTCCCACGCTGGGGCTGGTGGCTCCAGCGCCAGGGCTAGCTTATTGTCCTCGCCTCCTCCCCCACCATCGCCTTGGCTCCTCCCCAGCTCTGCCTTTCAGGCCTGACTCTCCTGCCAGCTGCCATGGGGGCTGGGTTGACCCTTCAGTGCGTCCAGCTGGCCCTGTGATGCACCAGGCTTTGCTGGGCCATCGGGCTTCTTCCCTGGTCACTAGAAAGCTTTTTAAAAATGTTTGTTTATATTTTTTAAAATTGATTCCAGAGAGAGGAAATGGGGGGTGGGGGGGAGAGAAACATGAATTTGAGAAACATCTATCTGTTGTCTCCCACACGCTCCCTGCCTGGGGATCAAACCTGTAACCTGGATATGTGGTGTGAGTGGGAATCGAACCTGCCATGTTTTGGTATACAGGCCAATGCTCCGTTCAACTGAGACACACTGTCCAGGACTAGAAGGCATTCTTAAGTGATCCCAGGAGAGTTCCCAGGCCCCTGCTCCTCATCACTTACCCCACTGATGCCCAGTGATCCCTCTGGACTCTTGTGCCCCACCACTACCACCACCCACCTACCCACCCACCCATGGCAGGATGCTGCACAGGGAGGGCTATGGGCAGAAAGCTGGTGTGAAGGTGAGGGGCAGGGGCTGAGCTGGATGGCCAAGGGCACTATGGCAATGGGAAGGATGGCCTGTGGGCAGAGGATGGCACCCCATGATTGAAAATATGAGGATCTCCTTCCACAGAGACTATCTGGACTGAGGTGGGGTGAGCTGGGCCCAGGCACTCATGACTGCTTTTCTCGTCTTCCATTTCAGGTCCCAGCTGCTGGGGTCTCACCTCAGCCCTTGAGTGGCCATGTCCAACCCCAGTGCACCCCCTCCGTATGAGGACCGCAACCCCCTGTACCCTCCACCCCGGGGGGGCTATGGGCAGCCTTCTGTCCTGCCTGGCGGGTACCCTGCCTACCCTGCTTACCCACAGCCTGGCTATGGTCACCCTGCTGGCTACCCACAGCCTATGCCCCCCGTGCACCCGATGCCCATGCACTACGGTGAGTTCCTGAGGGTGGCTGGCGGTGGGTGGGAAGAGCACTGGCAGCACTGAGCCACCTCATTTCCCTCCTTTTCAACTTCCTGTTAACCTGTTTTTTCATCTCTCCATTTCCCATCTTTGTGTTTTCTCCCTACTCGTACCTTGCTCCCTGGACCACCTGTTAGCCCTGTTAATCAGCAAGGAGGCTGAGTCCATAAGACACACCGGAAGTTACACACCACACAGAAAGTGGCTGGGTGAAGTAGTTAAAACTAGGCGGCCGTTCCTAATTAGGGGGCACCACCCCACCCAGTTCCTCTTCCCTTTGGAACCTGAGGTACTTTTTTAAAAAAAATCTTTGTCCTTTAAGGTAACATGATTTTTGCAAACATCCAGAGGTCATTTGGACGTGTGGTAATCACCCTGGCAAGTAAATGCTGTTTGGTCTTTGAGATAAGATGAGAAGGCAGTGACTTTCCTGAGCAGCCCACACTTGGACTTTGAAAGCAGTCCCCGGGCATTCCAGGAGTGCCATGTGGCCTGGAGCACAGCCCAGCTCATCTGGCCACTCATCTGCTCGGTGCAGATATCAGTGTTCAGTCACGTTTCCAGTCCTGTCTTGTCCTGTGAATGTATATCCCTGACATGTCTGTTTTCTCTGAGTCCTACTTGTTGACCTGAGGTAGATCATGGTCTATATACTCTTCTCCACATGTGCTGTGTTTTCTGTTGTTTTTAATCCTTACCTGAGGATATTTTTTCCACTGATTTTTAAAGGGAGAAACAAGAGAGAGAGAGAAACATGGAAAGGAGAGACACACATTGACTGGTTACCTCCCGCACGCACACGCCCTGACTGCGGCGGGGATCAGGCCTGCAACCCAACCGAGGCACATGCCCTTGACTGGAATCAGACCTGAGACCCTTCAGTCCATGGGCTGACGTTCTAATCAGTGGGCCCACCTGGCTAGGGCTGTGCAGTTTTTACCTTCCTTTTCCTCCTATCAAGTCCCCTGCTCTGACCCCGCCCTCGCAGCTCCTCTGGCTGACACCAGTGCATGCTGATGGGTCACTCTGTGGCATCTTAGAGGACCTGGCTCAGGCAAGGAGTTCGTTATAACACTTGGTTTTTGACTGGAGATACCCGAGAGTCTGAGATAATGTCACAGAGACTTTGGGATTGAGGCCACATGTTCCTAGTTGGTCATATATGATCTGTCCCCAGGCCCAGGCTACGATGCTGAGGAGAGAGCAGTGAGTGACAGCTTCGGGGCCGGAGAATGGGATGACCTGAAAGTCCGACACACCTTCATTCGAAAGGTGAGATGTGGGCTGGGAGGAAGGTGTACCTGGGCCCCTTGGTTTGTGGAAATGGGGTAGTTGGTGGGGATGCACTGTTAGCCCGGAAATCATTCCCTGGAAATAGCTGCTGCCTTCCAGGCTCTCTCTAGCCCTGTGCTCTTCTCATCCCTGTTCCCTAACCTTTCACTCCTCTTTCCGTGACCTTGATTTGGGGTCAGGGGCAGATTCAGTCTGGGAAAATCTCAGCAGACTCTGCAAAGTGTTCTGTCCTCCCCAGATTTCTTTCTCCTGTTCGGCTGTAAGAACTGGAAGCCAGAAATGATGGTAGCTTACCCTCCCTTCCCGATCTCCTGTGTGCACAGCACCCTGCTCAGAGTAGATAGATACCTGACAGTGTCAGCTGAACGGCTGCAGCTGCAGGGCCACACTGGCTGTGCAGTGAGGTAGGGGAAGTAAGCAGTAAACTGAGGCTGGATATCAGACAGGGTCGGGGTGTCAGGGAGCAGCTGGAGGTAAGGATCAGCTCTGAGATGTGGATAATACTGGAGCCAGCCTCTCCACCTGGCTGCGGTTGGGGAGTGCTCTGAGTGGAAACAAAGAGTGGATCCTTCAATATTAAGAAGGAGGCCCTCCTCCCGGTTAAGACAGGGCTCCTTGGTCGGGGGCTGGCTGCTTCTTGGGAGAGACCAGGGGTGTGGGATGTTGACCTGTCTGTGTTGCAGGTTTACAGCATCATCTCTGTCCAGCTGCTCATCACAGTGGCCATCATTGCCATCTTCACCTTTGTGTGAGTCTCTAAGCCTCTCTGCCCCTCTTTGGAGCTCTGGGGTCCTGGGCCTGCTTGGGTACCTGCCAGGAGCTGGGGTGGGGGCCCTTGACTCAGAGGGATGGAAGAACAGCTATGACTCTGGTCTTTTCTTTCTCCACAGGAAGCCAGTTGGCGAGTTTGTGAGGAAAAATGTGGCTGTCTATTACGTATCCTAGTGAGTCTATGTTCCTCTCTGCTTGGGACAAGGGGAGAGGGGGTGACAACTCTCTGGGTTTCTCAGAGCAGGGATCCAAATACTGTTTGTGGGGGCTCTCCACATTGCCACTTATGTTGGGAAGTGTGGGTGCATGCCACCCAGTGAGGAGCAGCGGCAGCACAGACTCCTAAGAGCAGGGTTGGGGAACTGGTGGCAACACACATAAAGTAAAACGGTCCCCACAGTCTATTAGCTTGTCTATTCCGACCTCCTTCACCCTCTTCCTGGCCAGACCCCCTGGAACAGTGCCCTTGGCTGGGTAATCTTGTCCTGCTAGGTAGCTTCCCTCAGACTTCCAAACAGCTCTGTGGGCCTCCCACCTGCTGGCCTGGTGAGTGCTGTCAGGTGGGGCCAGGGGGGACCTAGTGCTGACCAGGCCTGTGGGCTGCGTCTGTCTCTTTCTCCCCAGTGCTGTCTTCCTGGCCACCTACCTGACCCTTGCCTGCTGCCAGGGACCCAGGTAAGTCCCATAGACTTAGACAAAGAAAAGGGATGGCAGGGGGCAGGAGTGGGGTCAAATATTTTGGGCAGAAAGGGGACTCCTTATAGCAGCTGAATGAAGACTTACAAGCAGTAATGAGGATGATAGCAGCTACATGCGGGTGTGTACAGTACCTTGCCTGGCGCCCCAGCCTTTCCCTCTCCCTTCTCCCCTCCCTAGGCACATTACCTTCGCCTTTCTCTCCTAAGCTCTAATTTTGCATCTCTTTTGCATCTATAACTACGCAGCCCAGTTGGCTCACTTCTACCTCTGTAACCTTCTAAATAAACTTTCTCTTACAGTTTGAAAAAACAACAAAGTTCCTTGCCTATGTGGGATCTATTTAGCCATGTAGCCATTATTTTTACAGCAGCCCTGCAAGATATGTAACATTTTACCATTTAACAAATAGGAAGAACCCAAGGTCAGAGAGGCTGAGGAACTTTCCCACAGTCACACAGATAGTGTAAAAACTCAAATGAATCCAGGTCTTTGTGGCCCCACAGTCCACATCTGTCCTATTGTCCTGTGTTGTCCCTGCATAGAATACCTGAGCAGGTACCAAAGGCTGAGCCAGCCTCCCCTCCCCCAGCCAAGGCCTAATTCTCTAGGCACCTGGGCCCAGACCTTCCTTCTCCTAAAGGCCTCTGGTACTTGGTTGGCCATGAGTCACTTAAGTATGGTTTCTTTCCCTTCAGACGCCGTTTCCCATGGAACATCATCCTGCTGGCCCTCTTTGTAAGTCTAGAAGCGTGGAGGGGATGTGGAGATGGTGTGAGGGAGGGTTAGGGATGGGGATGCCATTGTGGAAGGTGTCTGGTTTTCTCCGCCACCTTATCCTTACGCCTGTCTCCTCAGTCACACTTCCTCAGCCCCGACACTGCCATGGCCATGCCTCTCTTAAGTGTTTCACTCTTGTCTCTCTCCTTCCCTCAGACTCTTGCCCTGGGCTTCATGACCGGCACCATTTCCAGGTACATTCGGCGACAAAGCACCATGCTCTGGGAAGTGTGTCTCATGGGGGACCGGGCATCCCTGGGCTGGCAAGTCCTGTGCATGGGGGAAGTGGAGGTTTTGCAGTCATATGTGGCTTATGCCTCTGGCCTCTTCCCTCTCCTTCCCCTCAGTATGTATCAAACCAACGCCGTCATCATCGCAATGATCATCACTGCTGTGGTGTCTATTTCAGTCACCATCTTCTGCTTCCAGACCAAGGTGAGGGTTTGGGGGGCCCCTCCCTGGCCTCTCCACCCCCCTTTCTTATATAGAGCTGGCCCTTAAGGCTTGTGCTTGAGCAGGCCTGGGAGGGCCCAGACCCCCTAGACTGGGGATTCCCTTAGAGACCCTAATCCCTTCCCTTCAGAGCTACTACACCTACAAAACTGCTCTCTCTGTCAGACCTTGGACTGTCACTCCCGTGCCCCGCCTCCCCCCTGCCCCCAGGCAGCACTGGGACTCCTGGGAGGTGGAGGGAGGCAGGGCCAGTCTGGCAGAAACTTCATTCCTCCTTCCTGGCAGGTGGACTTCACCTCGTGCACAGGCCTCTTCTGTGTCCTGGGAATTGTGATGATGGTGACTGGGATTGTCACTGCCATCGTGCTGTCCTTTAAATATGTGAGTGTCTCGGGAGAGTTGGGGTCAGTGAGCCCAGTGGTCAGGGGAGGCTTTCTGTAGAACGAGCGCAGCAGGCCCACAGGCCCCTGGTCAGGCTTTGGCTCCCAGAATCCTTGACTGGCCAGCAGAGGCACCAGTGCTGAGCCCATCCTTTGGGTGAGGGTATAGTTATTTCTCTTCAGCACCAGGCGGCCCTGGGACCCACCGCACCTGAGGCCCTGGACAGCATCACGAGTTCCCATGGGAAGTAGTGGAGGCGATCTGGCAGCTGAGACCAGGTTCTAGGGGGCAGTGGGAGAGGAGCCCATGGCAGAGAGGGCAGCACAGAGCTGGAAGGGGAAGCATGTGAACAGGAGCGCTGCCTGCCCTTCAGTGGACAGGCACCTGGAAGGCTGCCTGGGGTGCTCTCTGACTCTGATGTTCATCAAAGTGCCTGGGACTTCCTTCCCAACCCTGTCCTTTAGTCTGTCCCTCCCAGGATTGGCTGCAAGCAGCATTCCCCTGAAGATTGACTATGGGGAAAGGTGAGGGGGTTCTTTGACCAGTGCTTGCTGGAGTCTGCCCCCTCGCAGAGCTGCAATTCAGCCACCTTCTCTTTCCCAGAAATATATGGACACCTCTGTACCTTACTCACTTTGGAGACTGGTGTTTATATGGCCACTGGGGGATGGCTGTTTTCTCTGCCAAGTCTGTTACCATTCTTAATTCCAGGATCTGGAAGGCAGAGGTTGTCCTTTCGTGTAGGTAGCTTCCTGGCCCTATCCCCTTGGATGCCAGAATCCTAGGGGAAGCTCGTCCTGAGAGCTCACCTTGGTCGTACTTTGCTAAGATTTCTAACACCATCCCTCATCCCTCCCCCCAGATTTACTGGCTCCATATGGTCTATGCTGGTCTGGGGGCCATTTGCTTTACCTTGGTGAGTAAGGCCCTGCCCCTCTGGGAAGGGGAGCTGAGGGGAGGGAAGGGAGGAACTGAGTGGATGGAGCATGAATTTAGGCTACTTGGGAAGCAGGGAATGTGGCCACAACTACCCTTCCCTATCGCCCCTGTCAAGAGGTTCGCTGATTTTCTGGGCACCCTGCCCTCTCGTGTCCATATTGCCTGCAGTAGAACACTCAGCAGGCAGAGTGTGTCTCTCTCCTTTTTAGACTGGGAACTGCTGCAGAGTAGAGACCGTGTGTTGTGCCGTTCATTAATGTGTCCTCTAAGCACACGGCATGGCGCAGAGGCTCTGGGAACAGATCTATAGACCAGAAACGAGTTTTGGCATTGTACCCGGGGAGCTCACTCGTGCTTGTCCCTGCAGTTCCTGGCTTACGACACCCAGTTGGTCCTGGGGAACCGGAAGCACACCATCAGCCCAGAGGACTACATCACTGGCGCCCTGCAGATCTACACTGACATCATCTATATCTTCACCTTTGTGCTGCAGCTGGTGGGGAGTCGCGATTAAAGAGCACCCCCACTTCCGCTCCACTGGGGGCTCTCCCAACTCTAGAGGACGGGTTCCTGTGACCAGGGTCTGGGCCACAGATGTCTTCCCCTCCCCTACAGCAATGTGCCCAGTTTCCTTTCGTCCTGGGTGAGTGGCCTCTGTGGCTGTGGATGTGTGGGTGCCACCTGGTGGGGCTGGAGGAACTGCGGACTAGCTCTCGCCCTTGATGGACTTGGCAGGGACTAGGCTGAAGATGTGCCTTCTCCCTCCACCCACTATGTGGCACCAAATTCTTCTTAACTGTTGGGGTCCAAGTGGGGAGGGATGAAAGAGTCTCTTCTAAAACTAAAGGGAATGTGAATGTAGACGTGACTCTTCAAGGTGATGAGGTTCCCCCTTCCACCTCTGCCACAGGCTTCTGGGCTAGGTAGCTCCCTCAAACCCTAACAGAGCCAAAGAGGTTTGTCCTCAGCCTGCTGGACTCTTAGGCCATTATCTTGTACTCCTTTGGCAAACCTTGTGGCTCCCTGGCTCATGGAGGTATACGTGATCTGTGCTGTGGGTGCCCTTGCTTCAGCTCCTCTCTCGATGCATGTATATACTGTTTATCTGGGTTGGGGATCGGGGAGGGAGAGGGGAGGACAGCGAGCAAACTCAAGCACAGGGGCCAATAACATAGAGCGGCGCCTACCCTGAGCTTCCTCATGGCTGTAGTGGTGGCAGAGAGCAGGCCCATTTGCAGCCATTGGGTCCCCATTCTCCAAAGCTGCCTGGGGGGGCCTCCCTGGCACTTCTGAGCTCTGTCAGAGGGATCTCTGGCTTTCCATGCTCAGGCTGCTCAAGGCGGAAAGTGAGGGGCAAAGGTTAGGAGATGGGGTGGTTTGTAGGATCATGTGGGTCCAGGAAGTAACCAGGATGAAGAGCTGGGTTGGGATGCCTTGGAGTACCCCATCCAGTCTGACAGATATTGTTCTTTCCTTCTGCTAACCTGGGGAGGGCCTGAGAGGAAGGAGACTTCCCCTCTGTTCTTAACTCCTACTGAGGGACTTTAGACTCAGACCCCAGCTCTCTAGCCAGCTCCTGCTTTCTTCCTGACACCAAGTGCCTCAAGCTGGAATGGGAAGGGGAACAAGGGTCACTCTAAGGTCACTGTCAGGTGGGGGGAAACCAAATCAGCTCAAGGGTGTAAGTAGGACTTCTCTAAGTCCTTGGTCCTTAGTATATCACATGAAAAGACACAACTAGAAATGTAATAAAGTTTTACATCTAGAAGTTAAAACCCCATTTGGCTCTGGTTTTCTTCACTTTTGGTCTGGCCCTGCCCAAAGCATCCACTTCCTACCTTTGCATTCCAGCTTGCTATCTTCCACCTCTTCTAGATAACCAAATAACTTTGCCTAGCACTTCCTGGTAATGGATGCAAAAGGCTGCTGGAAGCTCGACCTCCATTACTGGGTCTGGCAGGGACCACTCAGAGAACATGACCTTTCTTGCATCATGGATCCTTTACAAAAGTTCATGAGAGCTATGAACTCCCTTCCCCGTAAAGATGTATGCGTACACACCATTTCTCAGTTGAGTTGGGGTTGGGGTGGACTGCAGATTCAGGTTTAGGACCCCTGCCTTAGAAATCACTAGTCCAAAACCTCTTAAAGTAACCCAGGTCGGGGGAGGTTGAGTCATTTGGACTTAGCCACAAGGAGTACTGCTTTCTTTCACACCCTCAATTCCCTCTTTGATTGTTTTTTATTTATTTATTTGTTCAAAGCTGACAAAGACTCCACCCTCCTGGCCAGCAGCTCTGAGGACTTGGTCTCCAGGGCCTGCATCTAGGCTTGTTGCTTAAATCTCTGTGGTTTCCCCAACCATTAATCGGGGAACACTGAATGCTTCAGTGAGACAGCTCACATGAGTAACCAACCCGGCCCTCTGCCCCTCCCATCCCACGGGACTCAAAAATCCAGTCCTGGTTCCTTTCCACTCACACACTCAACAACTTTATTTGCCGTTGGCTGGTTTCTCAGGGAGGGGAGGGAGAGTGGAGGGGGTGGGGGGGAGGATGAGGGCTGGCAGCAGCCTGGGCTTCACGCGCCCTCTGGTGTACCTTAGAGGCAAGGACTAGAATTGCAGCCAAACCCAGAAGATTTCTTGTTCTGGAGGCCAGTCAATACAGTCTAGGGGAGGGCTGCAGTGTTCCTCACGTCTGCACCTCAGACCCAGCTTCAGGAGACTGGGCATGTTGGGAGGAGGCCCTGAATCTCTGGCTCTCATACTCGCCCGTGTTGGATGCCCGCATGTTCTGCCGAGCCTTCATCTGCTTCAAACGATTCTTGTCCACTTCCTGCTTGGTGAGGATGAAGAGGAGGATACCACAGGGGAAGCCGATGGCCCTAGGGGTGCGGAGATGTGCATGGGATGTGGGGAGGGGCCACGCCTGAGTCAGAGGAGCTGGGGAAAATCTTCATCTCACGAACACTGCAATACCTCTGGCATCTATTTAGTCTCCTCCGTGGCTGCTAGAGGGCCCTACACAAATCATCTCCTGCTGCTACTCTGCTTAAACTCTAACAGCTCTCCATCACTTCCCTGCCAAGTCCAAACACCCAGGCCCGGCACAAAAGGCCCAGTGTAGGTGGGTCTCTGCCCACCTCTGAATTCTTTTCCCCTGTAGCCTGACACCTCTCAACATGAGCCCTGCAAGCCTACTATACAGTCTATGCATGATTCCCCAGATGGCCCATCCTCTTTCCCTTTTCAACTCTTGGCAAAGTTTCTCTCTGCCTAAATTGCCCAACATCCTCTCCCAGAGTATCCCTTCTTAATCTGAGTAACTGCAACTTGGGAGCACCTTGGTGTCGGGAGAAAGGGCATGGAGTCAAAAGACCTGGTAAGAATCCAAGCTCTGAGCCTCAGTTCTCTCATCTGAGAAGTGGGGATGTAATGTTTATCAAAGACTAAAACCTTACACTGTAAGATCCTGGAACACCTAAGGCGCTGACAAAAAAAAAAAAAAAAGGTAATTTCCCACCCTGCCAGGTGTGGCTCAGTTTGTTGGGTGTTACCCATGCATGGAAAGATTGCTGGTTCCCCACACACTGATATTTCTCCCTCAAAAAAAATCCTTTTGTGCCTTATATTTATTGACTTTCACTTATTTTGGTTAATCCTCACCCAAGGGTATTTTTCCATTGAATTTTAGGGAGATTGGAAGGGAGGGGGAGAGACAGACAGGAGCATGGATGCGAGAGAGGCATGTCAATTGGTTGCCTCCCGCACTGGGGCCAGGTGCCAGGGATCGAGCCTGCAACTTGACCAGAAATGAACCGGGGACCCTTCAGTCGGGGGGTCGACACTCTATGCATGGAGCCAAACCAGCTAGGGCTCAAAAAATCTTAAATTAAAAAAGAAAATTCCGCTAAGATAAGATCCCTTTGAAAAAATTGGTAATTTACTCCTCCTTTTCCTTTAATATTGATCAATGATACGTAATAAGGTCAGAGTGAACTCTGAATAATGATGTGTTGGACACCTTCCTGGTAAAACTCCAATTAGGTCTCACCCCAAGTTCCCCAAAAAAGATGAGGCCAGGGAACCAAATTCCTATCAGATTAACTCAGCTTTCTCCACAGAAAACCCACTCTCTCCAACGTCACATTCTTTCCCCGCCTCCCCTGCCCCATTCCTCTGAGATTCCAGTCCTTGCAGCCAGCAATTCGGTCCCCACAACCCTGGCTTCAGCTTACCACCTGAAATCTGGAGAAGTTTCTGGGTCCTGCCCTCCCCTGGTGCCACTCCCTATGGGTGGGCAAAGGGTTAGTTAAAGCTCACCAGGCGACTCCCACGGCTTTCATGGGGTTCTTGGCCTTCTTTCTGGGAATGTATTCCAGCTCAGGAGGGAGGGGCTCGGGCTCTTCCTTGCACTCCGGGGAGCTGTGGCTTTGCAGGGCCCGGGTCCTGCTCTGCGCAGCTTTGTTAGCTGCGGCTCCGGAGAGGATCCCTGTGGGCGGAGGACAGGAAGGTCAGTGGGAGGAGGAGGTGAAAGGCCGGGAAAGGAGAGGTAGCGACCTGAAGAGGAGAAGTGACTGCAGTATGGGGTGACAAGTGCCAGGGAGAATCCGAAGGGAAATGGGAACATCGCCATCGAGGTGACACCTCTGGGAAGCCACCTCCACGTCACTGTGGGCGCATCGCCCTGGTGCCGGGAGAGCGAGCCTCGCTGTGCATCTCCTGAGAAGACGGGATGGGGAGGACTGCAGTGGGACTCGCAGGAGACGGATGAAGGAAATCCGCGAAAAGGTTTTCAAACCGCAGAAATGTGAGCACGGAAAGGGAGCTTCGAGGTGATCCCCCCGTTCCCTAGGAGACGAGCTACTTCGCCCAAGGTCAAACGGCTAATTACCCGGGGCTAGAACCCGAGCCTCCACAGCCCAGGACTGCCCTCTGCACTGCGGTGAGTGTCCGACACCTGGAGCGCGGGAGCCCGGAAGGCTTCCGTGGGGCTCCCTCTCGCAGCGAGGACACGGAGGTGTGTGCACGCCGTCGGCAGAGGGGTGACCTGCAGAGACCACTTTACAGCCCCTAACTCTTTACCCCGCAGAGGGGTGCGAACAGGAATCGACAGCCTTGACCTCCTGCTATAACCGGGCTGGATGTAAAAAAGGGGGGGATCCCCTGCAACCCTGCCCTCCCCGGGGTCCCTCTTCTTACCCCGGAGGACGCGGGCATTCCTCGCCCCCCGGCCCTTCAGCGCCGTAGCAGCCACCACCGCCGCCATGTTCGGATCCCACCCCCCTACACCGCGGTCTCCGCTGGGAATTGTAGTTTGCGTAAGGGGCCTCCCCCCGCTCCTTCCGTCCCGCCTACAGACCAGGAACTACATTTCCCCAAAGCCCTCGGAGCGGACCTGCCGAACTACTCCTCCCAGGAGACCCGGAGGCGCGCACGCTCGCTTGTTTCCCTTCTGCCAGGGGCGGAGTCAGGTCGGGCGGAGTTTGGGTTCCCTCTGCCACGCCCCGTCCTTTCCCAGCCCTGCTCTCTGATTGGTGGTGAAGCTCTCAACCCTTTTTCTGATTGGCCAAACGGCTGTCGCTTTTCCTTTCCGGAGAGTTGCTTACGCCTATTTCCTCCCGGGGAGGAGGGGCCCGAGTTCCGCGTCGTCGCGCAGCGCTGACTCTGGGAGGCGTTTGGGCCCAGAGAAGTGGTTCGGCTGCTTTCGCCGCATGGAATCCGAATCGGAAAGCGGGGCTGCCGCTGACACCCCCCCACTGGAGACCCTAAGCTTCCATGGTGATGAAGAGATTATCGAGGTGGTAGAACTGGATCCCGGTCCGCCGGACCCGGGTGAGAATGGCCGGTCCTCAGGCCGTGGGGCAGGAGGCGCTCACCCCTGGCCTATGACCCCAGCTTCTCCCCCGCCCCTCTGCTCCCTACCGGTCATTCCTACCGACTTTCTTCGCCCTTCCCCCTCCTCCCACCCCCACACTTAGTGCTCGGGCCTGGCCGGGTGGGGGTTCCCCTGACGCCTCCTCCGGCCCTTCCCCTCACACACCCCCTTCCCATCATCCCCTCGGTCCTCCTTTCCAGTCCCTGGCCAACGCCAGGTACGCAGCCGCCTCCTGCCCTCGCCCCGCACACCTCGCCCCGCTCCATCCTAGGCGCCTGACCTCACTCTCTTGCCACATGATGCACCCCAGCCCTTCCCACACTTGTCTCCATCGCTCTTCCCGCCTGCTGAGCCCCATTTTTTGACCCTCTGACCAACGCAGATGATCTAGCCCAGGAGATGGAAGATGTGGACTTTGAGGAAGAGGAGGAAGAGGAAGAAGGCAACGAGGAGGGCTGGGTGCTGGAGCCCCAGGAAGGGGGGGTTGGCAGCATGGAGGGCCCAGACGACAGCGAGGTCACCTTTGCACTGCACTCAGGTAGGTCTCCGAGGAGATCCATCATAAACTCAGGCCAGGCGGGCGCTCGAGCATCGCGTCCGGAGGGAACTGCTGGCCCTGGTCTGGAGGAACTCAGGGGTCGGGGGCAGTGTGATGGCGTGGCCGAGAGCATGGCCCCTGGAGTCAGCTGAGAAACCTGTGTTCCAATCTTACCTCGGCTCCTTCCCAACTTATGATCATTATTAATCTCCCCGGGTCTTCGTTTCCTTGTAAAGCGTTACTTCAGTGTAAGTTGCATTGAGCGTATTTTATGTAATCCTCAAATGCGAGCTCTTAATAAGGAGCCAGCAGCACGATGTTCTCCTCCCTCTGTTTGTACCCAGCCTGGTGGCATCCCATGCTGAGAGCTGTGAGCTCTGCACACACACTTTCCTGTTGTCCCTGGCATCAGTGTGGGGTGGTGAGGGTGCAGCATCGCAAGGGGGAATCTGCTCTGGAAAAGGATTTGGAGCTTGGCAAGCTTGGGGAGGGGTTCCTCCAACCATCTGATGCTTGAAGCTTAGGATGAACTCGGATGCGTCCTTCTTTTCCAGGAGGAGAGACCTTTGGGTGGAAGGGGGTGGGCTTCCTGCGGGTCCCGAAGGACAGAACCCTAGGTGGGAGCCTCATCCCCTTGTGAAATATCTCTTGGGACAGCATCTGTGTTTTGCGTGAGCCTGGACCCCAAGACCAACGCATTGGCGGTGACAGGGGGTGAAGATGACAAAGCCTTCGTGTGGAGGCTCAGCGATGGGGAGCTGCTCTTTGAGTGTGCAGGTGAGGGGGCCCAGCTCAGGTCGTGTCCCTTTGGAAGTGTTCTGGGGCTAGCCTGCAGCAGTTGTGCATCTAACAGCCATTTATTGACCCCCATTTTGCCAGCTCTATGCTGGGCCTGAGCACTCTGAAGAGGAATAGCATAGTCTGTTGTGGATGTAGGGGAGGGAGGCACTGATTGGGCAAGGGAGTCTAGACAGGGCTTGAGACGAGGAGACACAGGCTGACTGACGGAGGGGTATTTGGGAAGAGGGAAGGATGTGGGTATTCCAGGCAGAGGTGCAGAATGGACAAAGGGTAAGACCTAGGCCTAGGCTACACGTGGTTGAGTGGAGGGCCAGCATTGTCTTCCGTGGGGAGACCTGGGTGTGTTGATTCCTGCAACTGCAATGAACTTGGTCACCCATTCTGCTGGGATCCACTCTTGTTTTCTCTCAACTGGTCCTTTCAGAGATCAGATACCTGGGTCATGTGCCCTCAGCACTAGGTGCCCTGATGTTCTCTTTCTGGTTGTTTTTTTTTGAAGGCCATAAGGACTCTGTGACTTGTGCTGGTTTCAGCCATGACTCTACCCTAGTGGCCACAGGGGACATGAGTGGCCTCTTGAAAGTGTGGCAGGTGGACACCAAGGAGGAGGTCTGGTCCTTTGAAGCAGGAGACCTGGAGGTGATTAGAGTGGATTCAACTCAGGGGCCTTGGTTGGTAGTGGGTGAGAGCTTGGGGCTTCGGCTCCACCTTTACCAGACCAAGCCATCTCTAAGCCAGTGCACTCTCAAGGTACAGCAAGAGTATCTGTGCCTGTTACCTAGAAGCAGGGGCAGCTTGGTGGGGCTCAGAAGACAGGTTTCTAGGTGGGATGGGGTGATGGGCTTCCCTGCTGACTCTTCCTCCCCGTCCAGTGGATGGAGTGGCACCCTCGGGCACCGATCCTACTGGCGGGCACTGCTGATGGCAACACCTGGATGTGGAAGGTCCCCAATGGTGACTGCAAGACCTTCCAGGGTCCCAACTGCCCAGCCACCTGTGGCCGAGTCCTTCCTGATGGTGAGATGAGTCTCCTCTGCTGGGTCCTGGGTAGTGTTTGTTCCCTCACTATCTTGTCTCCTTCTCTCAGCTCCCACCCATATCCCCAATTCCCATGTAGGGTATGTCCTTCTCTCTTCATCTGTACTTCTGGCCCTTTAGGGAAGAGAGCTGTGGTCGGCTATGAAGATGGCACCATCAGGATTTGGGACCTGAAGCAGGGAAACCCTATCCATGTACTAAAAGGTATCAGAGTTGGGGGAAGTGTTACTCTCGGCCTTTGTCGGGGAGGGTCTAAAACTTGGGACAGGACTCAGAGGGGACAGGGTAAAGTGTAACTTATCCCTGTGCTCCATCCTAGGGACTGAGGGTCACCAGGGCCCTCTGACCTGTGTTGCCACCAACCAGGATGGCAGCCTGATCCTAACTGGCTCTGTGGATTGCCAGGCCAAGTTGGTCAGTGCCACCACCGGCAAGGTGAGTGGGACCTGAAGCCTTGCTGTGGAGCCTTCTGCTCTTCTCCCCTCCCTTTCTTATCCTTCACTCAACCTCCCTGCCTCTCCACCTTCCTTCTGTATTAGAGGACCATGTTTCTAGGATCTTCTCTGATGCTTTCCTCTGGCTCATAGGTGGTGGGTGTTTTCAGGCCTGAGTCTGTGGCCTCCCAGCCCAACCTGGGAGAAGGGGAGGAGAGCGAGTCCAACTCAGTGGAATCCTTGGGCTTCTGCAGTGTGTGAGTGTGAGCTAAGGCTTAGGCCTGGAGGCCGCCTGGAGATGAGAGGGACTGCGCTTGGGGAGGGGCCTGGGCGGGGAGACCAGGAAGGAACGAAGGGCATGTGGGCCCAGGTCCCTCTGTGAGCTTTGCGGTGCTCCCCTCTACCCAGGATGCCTCTGGCAGCTGTTGGCTACCTGGATGGGACTCTGGCCATCTATGACCTGTCTACGCAGACCCTCAGGCACCAATGTCAGCACCAGGTACAGGCACCTGTAGTGAGGCCCAGGCCTCTGTCAGCATCCACCCCAGACCTGGCTCCTGCTTGGTCCTGTCTATGGTCCATGTTCCCACCCTCCCTCCCTGAGATGCCTCCTAGCTCTCCTCCTTACCTCCACCTTGTCTCTTGCACCCGTGCAGTCGGGCATCGTGCAGCTGCTGTGGGAGGCAGGCACTGCCGTGGTTTACACTTGCAGCCTGGATGGCATCGTGCGCCTCTGGGACGCTCGGACTGGCCGCCTGCTGACTGACTACCGGGGCCACACGGCTGAGATCCTGGACTTTGCCCTCAGCAAGTAAGTGAATTGGGGAAGGGCTGGGGTCTCTGTATTTGGAAGGCGGGGGTAGCATGTGGAGGGCCACAGGGACCTGGGGGTGTGGGAGGGTTTCCTGACGTAAGCTGGGACCCAAGGCCTGGTTGTGGCTTTTGGGGCAGGAGTGCTGGGAAGCCTGAGGGAGTTGCCCTTCTGGTTGACAGTGACTTGCTTGGTCTCATGTCAGTCCCGGGGCTGAGGGGCTGGGACTGCTTCCCCCATGTTGTGGTTCCTCTCATTCGCTCGCTGACTGCTGGCTTCACATGTGTTCATTCAACACGGGTGTGTCAGCTTGGTGGTAGGCACCGAGGGCATAGAATTGATGTGCTTGAGAGGGCCACTGGCGGGGGCCGGGAGGGGGGGAGGACCTAGGTCATGGGCTTGGGCCAGTCCCAAGGCCCCCATCCCTTCGAGCCTATTCTTTCTTTCCACAGAGATGCCTCCCTGGTGGTGACCACATCAGGAGACCACAAAGCAAAAGTATTTTGTGTCCAGAGACCTGACCGCTAGTGGCTGCAGCCTCTGCTTTGTGTCTGGTGTTGAGGAGGTGAAGGGAGACCCCTCACCAGCAGAGGCAGGAGGGTATGAAGGAAGAGGATGGGAGGGGCCTCAGACTACTTTCCAACCCCTTCACACTGACTTGCCCCCTCTATCCCTTTCTTCTCTTAAGACACCCACCCCTCACCCCTCAGGCCTCTCCTCCTCCCCCAGACCTGGGGGATCTCTAAGAGGGAGGTTCAGATCTCTTTCTCTTTCACTTTCATTTGTGGGTGTGAGTTATGGGGTGCCTATTTGTATGTGGGGAGTAGGTGTTTGAGGTGCCTGTTTCCCTTCCCAAGTCTCTGGGGGTGGAAAGGAGGAAGAGAGAGATTAGTTACAGATTTTAAAAATGTAAATAAAATATACTTCCCAGAGACTATGTCTGTGGATTTTGTGGTGGCTGGACCTGAGGAAGAACTGGTGAGGGGCATTGTCAGGGCGAGGCTCCCACCTGTGCTGGACTTCCAGCACTCAGCCTCCCTCCCTGCTGGTGCTGCAGCCTCACCTACAATTGCTGCTCTATCCAGAGTTGGAATCTCCCTTGATTCCATTATTTTAGGTTCTTTCCACAGCTATTCTACCTGCCTCTTCCCTTTTGCAATATGGAATGAGATACCAATAAACTTGGCCAGAGAGCTTTATTCCACCAATAAAAAAGGGCAGGGTCTCTGATCCAGGGGTGTGCGGACAAGTGGAGACAGTGTGGCTGAGATGGGTGGATGCTTCTAGTAGGAGTAAGCAGGGCCCTTCCCCTAGTTCAAGTCCAGGTCCATGCTGCTTTGGCTGCTGGTGCGATAGGCAGTGCCGGGGCCAGGCCTGCTCCGGGAGGCTCTTCCCCGCAGCACCCGGCGCCATCTTCGGGCAGCTGCCCTCCAGGGAGCTGTGTAGCGCTGATCACTGAGCCCCATGGCCACAGGCACGGCCGCTGCACTGGCACTGCCCAGTGAAATAAGGGACAACAGAGTTCCAGGCCCCAGTGGTGGGCGCTGCTCAAAGGCCAGCACCGAGAGGAGCAGGGTGGCCACGTAGGGTCCCCAGCATAGCCCAAAGAGCAGTGTGGCTCCAGTCTGTGCCCTCGCTTGCCTCCAGGTAAGGGCCCGGGACAGGGCCGAGGGCACCCCGCGGCACACTGCCCGTTCCTGCCGGCGGATGTCCTGTAGCTGGCGATGGGCAGTGATCAACACGCGGGCAGAGAGAAGGGCCGCAGCACCCACGGCAGGCAGCAGTAGCCCATAGACTTCGAGGTAGAGGTAGGGGGCTGGGAAGACAGCCTGGGAGCTGCAGTTGGCACCGGAAGCCCAGTGGTTCCACCCCAGAGCGGGCAGGCTGGTGAAGAGCAGGGGGCCAGCCCAGGTGAGGAGCAGGGCCAGCCGAGTGCTCCCAGGGGCCCGGAGAGGCTGCAGCACTGCCATGTAGCGCTCCCCGTGCACCAGTAGCAGGTTGGCGAGCAGGGAGAGGAAGGAGAAATTGGGAGCTAAGTAGAGGAAGAGACAGGACCAGTAGCCTCGGCGGCTCTGGCTCCACAGGCCTGGCAGTGTGGGCAGTGCCAGCCCTGTGAGCAGCCCAGCGAGCAGCAGGCTCAGGAAGAAGCAGCCAGCAGGCAGGTTGCGCAGGCGGCGGTCCCCGGCAATGCCCAGGGCTAGGAGCAGGTTGCCACGACGATGAGGCTTGCCAGGACCAGGGAGAGCCCAAAGGCTCCCATGGGAACAGCACCGGGCACCTCCCTGGTGCTGTTGGGTGTCATCTTGGGTCTGGGGACAGGGAAAATCTGGAGCAACGGCCGACATGCCTGGACAGGAGATGGGGTGGCCAGAGTTAGGGTGGGGCTGCGGGTCACTGTCCTCTCAGGAATACTTATTAATCTAGAGGTTGCAGCCAAATGGACTAGGTTGTATACACATTTTTTTCAATTATTTGCCAATTAAAATTTCTATTTCTGGCTTCTCTTAAGTAACCCGTTGTGGCAGTACCTATGTCCTGTGTAGGAGTGACCTCTCCACAGGCCATTTCACCCATTTCCGTTACCCACTTGGCCCCCTGGGGCAGCTATGCTTATGCCTGTTTAAACTGAAAGATGGACCCACCCAGCTGCAAAGCATCTTGCCCATCCCTGCCTCTACTGGCAAGGTCTCTAAATTAGCCAAAAGGGAAGACTGGATGTGGCTGGTCTAGTGGTCAGCTCAAGCTGACAGCCTTCTCTGGGCTAGAGCCAGGTGCCAGGAGTGGGTGCTCAGGTGGTGAGAGGTCCCTGTCTTCAGATGCTCGAAGCCTGGTGGGAAACCAGAGCATTAGGACTGGGATGGGGGCAGGAGTGAGGCAGAGAGAGGGATCACTAAGCATCAGAGTTAGTGGTGAGGTCAGGGCAATGGTGGCAGCAAGTGGGATGCCCTTTCCCTTGTACCACCATCCTCATCTGCCCTGTGGCCAGCTGGTTACAGATGAGTGAGCAGCCTCTGGATAGGACTTCCAGCCCATAAACTTGACTCATCTGCACCACTAGCAACAGGTCCCTTCCTGGGAATTGGAGGAGAGAGGGGAGTTGCTGGGGATAGAAGTGAGTGTGGGGGGTTGGGGGGGGGTTGTTAGAAGATTGGCAGTGAATGTGGAGATGCCAGCAGCAAGGACACCTCCCACACCCTGAGGCTGAAGCTGACCCCCAGGAGAGGGGAGAGGAGCTGCTGGACAGGGCTGGCCTCTGCAGTTCTGCTCTGTCCCTGTCCTTTCCTTCACTCGGCTCCTTGTTTTCAGCCCGCCAGCGCCCCAGCCCCACTGCTACATCAGGGAACAGGGAGGGGTCCTGGACCCTGTGGGAACACCTGCTTCTGTCCACGGGAGCAGCTGCTGTTGCTAGGATTAAAGTCAATAAGGAAAGGATTTCTACTGCCCCCTCTCCACAGCCACCCTGACTCAGGAGAAGCTGAGGCCCCCACGCCGGGCCTCCTAGCTGCTGCACCCCTTCCCTCCCCCGTTTTCTCTTCCTCAATCTTCCCTTTGCCCCCAACTCAGGACATCTTTTCAGCAGCTCTCCGGTTTCTGCTCCCTTTTGTCCCTGCATGTCAACTTTATTAAACCCCACAAAACCTCAGGGTAGCTTACTTCCAGCCCTCCTGAGTGAGTCCCCCACCCCACCCCACCCCCATCAGAGTGGCAGGAAGGGAAGGGCCAGCCCCAGGAGTGACTTCCCAGTGGTGTGTGGGTAGTGTGACCCTGCTGGCTCTGGTGGCAATGGCTTCTTCAGGATTGGGGCTGAGGTCTGGGGTAGGGAGGGGCGTAGCGACTCACATGGCAGTTGGAGACAGGTGCTCGTCAGCCTGGGCTGTCCTGTGTCAGAGAACTGCTGTAGCCAGCTCTGCAGTGCCTCTGGAGTTGTCTGATGTCCCTGCCAGGGAGAGCATGGTGCCTCCACTCTGGGATAGCAAGGCTCCAGGCTCGTGACTGCCCAGGCTCTGCTTCTGCCTGGGTTCTGGAGGGATGGGATTGTGGCCACAGGGTTTAGCATGGCCCCGCCTCTGAGGGTGGGACCTGGCACACCCTGGCTTTAGCAAGTGAGAGACCTTCCTCCTTTCCTGCTGCACCGAGCTTCTGAGCTTCCCCTTTCTAGCTACTGGCCATAGCTTGTCACTTAGGGGGCAGATCCTCTCTCAGGTCACTCAGCTTGGAGACCCCTCCCCGATACTGCCTAGCTGATCTGAGAAATGCATTCTAGTTAGTGAATGATTTCCTTCTACCCCTCCCCACTTTCTGCCCCAGCTAATACATTTACATTTTATGAGCTCTATACTGGAGTGGCCAGCCAGCTGACAGCATATTGAGCGCCATAATCCTACCTGTCTGCCAAAGGGGAGTGTGTGTGTAATGGTGGCAGTAGGGGTAGGGTTGAGTATCTTCACTGCCCCCCACCTTATTGCCTGATGGACCTTTCAGATTATAAAGCCAGCCTTGCCTTCTAGAATCTGGAGTCATTCCGAATTTTCCTCAGCTACTTTGTGAGTCAAGTTGTGGGCTACAAGCTCAAATAGCTCTGGGGTGTGATATTGGGCAAGCTACCTCTGGGCTCCAATTTTCCCACCTGTAAAATGGGGAAGAAAGAAAGCTACTCTTAGGGTTGTTGTGGAAAATGTTATGGGATAACTTACGTAACTAACTAGATACCAGTGCCTGACACTTAGTGGGGGAAGCCACTCTCAGGGTTGTTGTGGAAAATGTTATGGGCTTGTATAAGAAGCAACCAATGAATGTATATATAAGTGGAACAACAAATCAATGTTTCTCTCTCTTTCCTCCTCCCTTGATGAATAAGAGGCACAGGCCAGTGCTGGAATCAAAAAGCCTGGCTTTGGATCTCAGAATCCTGGTTGAGATCCTATTTTTTTAACTGTATAAATTTGGGCAAGTAACTAAAGTTCTCTTGTTTTAGTTTCCTCATCTGCAAAATGAGTCATATTGTACTTACCTACTGAGACTATATGAAATATGTGATAAAAACTTAGATTAGTGCTTGGCACATAAGCACTCAATGAAAGGTAGCAGTTATGAACATTATTAGGATTTCTGCCTTTCTCTGCATGTCCCTTCCCTGCAGCCAATCTTCCCCTCTAAGAAAGAACTCCCCCGAGAAAGGCAGATTGCCTATGAAAATCAAGAGACCAGTGACGCTTTTGCTCCAGAGATAAACTAAGGAAGCTAGGTAATCATGTGTCACTTAACGACAGGGATACATTCTGAAAAACGGGTTGTTAGCCGATCTCGTCATTATGGAAATATCATAGAATTTACTTACACAAACCTATATGGTATAGCCTACTAGGAAGCTAGGTAATCATGTGTCACTTAACGACAGGGATACATTCTGAAAAACGGGTTGTTAGCCGATCTCGTCATTATGGAAATATCATAGAATTTACTTACACAAACCTATATGGTATAGCCTACTACTCACCTACGGTTAGTACAGCCTATAGCTCTGTAGGGGAGGAAAAATAATTTTCCTTCTCCCTTCTGGACTCATGGCTGAGACATCCCTGTAATAAGAGATTAACAAGAGAAAACAATTTGATAACAGGTGTTTCTAGAGATAAAGTCCTTCCCCCTCTTCCTGGTAGAGAGAGGGAGACAGGCTTACAAATGGAGAAGTCCCTATAAGCACAAATATCTTTTACAAAGAGTAACTTCTACTTGGTTTTCAGAGCTTCTTCCAAATCAGAGGGGTTCTTAAAATTAACCAGCCTGAAATAATCCTTATGCTAAAGAGACATATTTGGGGGTGACAGCTTCTGTTTCCTTACAGCTCCCAGGGTATGAACCAGACAGCATGTCACTGGTCTGGATACTGTAGGAACTTGTAACACAACGGTATTTGTGTAATGCATTTTGCTACATCACTAGATGATAGGAATTTTACATCTGCATAATCTTTTTTAAAAAATATATTTTTATTGATTTCAGAGAGGAAGGAAGAGGGAGAGATAGAAACATCCATGATGAGAATCATGTTTTGGCTGCCTCCTGCAAGTCCCCCACTGGGGATGGAGCCCACAACCCAGGCATGTGCCCTTTTCCGAAATCGAACCTGGGACCTTTCAGTTTGCAGGCTGACGCTGTATCCACTGAGCAAAACCAACTAGGCTGAATTATCTTTTTTTTTAAAATATTTTTTTAGCCTTAGCCAGTTTGACTCAGAGGATAGAGTGTTGAGGACTGAAGGGTCGTCCCTGGTTTGATTCCAGTCAAGGGCACATGCCTCAGTTGTGGCTTATGCATCCAAGAAGCATTCTAAAAATGTGTGCACAATGAAGGAAACTATGCTGTTTGGTTATGTTATATTAGGCTTTTCAAGACTAGGCTAAATATACCCAATATATGTCCCAGATGGCAGTGTTCTACACGGATCCTTTTTTCTGGCATTCTGTGCCTTTTGGTATGTTGTGCCGGAGGCAGCCTATCAGTGATTCCCTCTCATCATTGATGTTTCTATCTCTCCCTTCCTCTTTGAAATCAATAAAATATATATTTAAAAATATTTTTAATTGATTTTAGAGAGGGAGAGATATAGAACAATGATGAGTGTCTGTCCTCTATATGTCATTGGCCCCCAGATGTGTGTGTTTGGGGGGGCAGCACTGAGGGATTGCGCAGCAAGCTTTGGTTTATGGTTTGATTTCCTTAGTCAAGTAAATTAGGCAATGCCAGCAGTTGTGGGTTTGTCCTTGGAGAAAATGTGGGCCTTACAAGATGGAGAGGACATTCTGGAGGGCTTTGCTGGAGAAATAAAAGCTACCTTTTCTGTCTTTTTCTGGAGCCCTTCATTCTTATAACTTTGTTCCTATCGATGTAATTAAACGTGGAAAGGTAAGATGTTGCATCTACCTGCTTGGAGCACACCCAGGTCCTGGCCCTTTTCAAATTCATCCATTTAACTTTAAGGATTTGGAACATGCAGCGATAGGTTACATTTCCTATTCAGTTTTATATCCTATTGGATTCAGTTTTTGTTTTTTTAATGTTTGAAAACAATTATGATAGTCCTTTGAGGGAGAATCCAGTATTGGCAAAGTTAAATGTATTTTAAACAGTAAGTTTTTAGAATGTTGAAAAGTAATAGAAAAAAAGAGTGATAAGTAAATGTCTAGGCTAAGTTAATTTATTTCAATAAACCTTTCAGAAGCCTTAGAAAAATAAAAGAAACATCAATGATGAAAAAGAATCATTGATTGGCTGCCTCCTGCATGCCCCACACAGGGGACCGAGCCCGCAACCTGGGCAAGTGAACGTTGCCAGTCAGGCTACAACTGCATAATCTTATGGGACCACCGTCCCATATGCAGTCCTTCAAAGACCAACATGTCTTTTTAAGAAAAGTATGTTTTTATTGATTTAAGAGAAAGGGAGAGGGAGAGATACCCTGACTAGGGATTGAACACCAGCAACCCTTTAGTGCATGCGGTGCATGGAATGACACTCCCAGTGAGCCACACCAGCCAGGGTCAAATGTCTCTAAGTAGTGCATGACTATATAGTGAGAGGAAGGGCAAGTTCAGGGTTAGAAAGCCCAGAGGTGCCCACATTTCTATATCCAGTGTGGCTTTGGGATAAGGGAGAGAAGCCAGTTACACTCCCTGAAATGGAAGGGAACAGGCTAAAACTGCAGCAAGAAAGCTGGAGGTGAGACATTAGGAAACACTTCCTTGCCCAAGAGCACAAGTGGATGGAGCAAGGGAACTTTGGGGTTCTCTGGGGAGGCCAGGGTTGAAGGACTGGAGGCACAGCTGTCAGGGTTCCTAGAGAGGCAGGACTTACGTTGGGCCAAAGTGGGTAGAGGAAAGCATCTAGCCTCACCCATCCTCAAGGGAGCCAGTGGGCGGGGGACACTGGGTTCGAACAGATGGTCCTCAGCCCCACGCTATCTGTTAGACAGAAGTCAGAGGCTCTGGGAGAGTTCATCCTGGAGTCTGGACAGAAGTGGGTGGGGGCTCCTTGGATATTGGACTGCCAGGAATAAACAGACCTCTTTCTGTTCCCAGCTCTGGCCTCCTCCCTGAGGGATCCAGGATGTCTGTGTTTCTTCTTGGTGCTCTGTCTAAACACTGTGTGTGGGATGACGTGTGAAGGGGGATAGCTTAGGCGGTGGGAACTGGGAAGCCTGGGTTCTATCCCCTGCTCCCTCAGCCATGCCTTCCTTACTGGATCATCCAGTTCCTCTCTGCTCCCCCACAAACCCTGGGACTGACTCATCTGCCTTTTCTCCTTCACCCAAAGGAGTCCTAGTGCAGGCAGCTTGCAGATGCTCCACTCAGCTGACTTTGCAGGCTCTACCATCCCAGCTCCACTCAGTTCTCCTTTCCTCAGGTAAAGTCTGCATCATGGTGCCCAATCCAGACTCTGGCAGGGAATGCTCTGGGCCTCCTTTGCCCATTCCATTCTCTTGGATATGTGATTTTTGCTGATCCTCCTTGAGCTGCTGTTCAACCCTTCACTAGCTCTTGGGAATCTCTGAAAGGTTCGGGCACAATCTTGTGACTGAAATGACCAGGATCCTGGCTTCAGGAAGCCCTAAGTCAGCTACACGGCAGAAGAACCCCTGGCCCTGTTAAGGTTAAACAGCCAGATTCTCTACCTCTTCCCAGGAGCTAAAGGAAACTGCACTGCTTTTACCAATTTCCAAAGGGAGAGAAGTAATGCTTGACCTCAAATAGCACCCCCCACCCCAGTAGACCCAGGCTTGGGTCTTAGGCCTCTACAGAGGTTTTGGGATGAATGTCTATCATTCCAACTTTGAATGAGACCAAAAGGGATTGAAATGGCAACTGCTAAGTACCACCTCTGATGTAGCAGCTAGCACTACTTTCTTTTCCTGGTTTCCACTTCCTGTCCTTTGATCCCACCCCTCCACTTCCTATTAGTCTTACTGCCTTTTCTGCCAAGTTCCTAGATCTTAAATATATTTTTATTGATTTCAGAGGGGGAGAGGGAGAGATAGAAACATCAACGATGAGAATCATTGATCAGCTGCCTCCTGCACACCCCACACTGGGGATTGAGCCCGAAATCTGGGAATGTGCCCTGACCCGGAATCTGTGACCTCCTGATTTACATATAAATCAATGCTCAACCACTGAGCCACACTAGTTCTTAGCATACACATGTCCCACTTTACCCCACAGAGGGTCCCACCAACACCCTCATCTCCCACTGCACCCAAGCAGAGGAAAATACCAACTCTCTTGGTAAGGACCTTGGCTTATGTTGGACTTTGTTTCCTTAGCACTCCTGCCACTTCTGATCCCCTTTTGACTGTATAAGAATGGAACCTAAGATTTATTAGATGGCATTATCAAGGATAATTATAGGCACTGTAATTGCCTTAGGGATATCGTTATCTTCAAAAGTTGACCCTCAACTTGAGGCCTCCTTCCCCCCATAGTCCACAGGAACATGGCTGAAGTTAGTGGGCCTTTATTCACAAAGGAAGGGTCTTTCTACACTAATACCAAGTGTGTCTTGACACAGGTGAAGAAAAAGGAACAAGTCTGGAAAGGTCACCTGCATGGACCTTTATAAGATGCTGCCTTGGGATCTACTGCTGTAAAAAATATGTAATGCCTTATTTTTTCCCTAACTCTATTTTCTAAGCCATCTTGGCTTTACCATCTATAGATTGTATAGGTTTCAGATTCTCACAATTTTGATCTCCACTATTGGCTTAGAGTACAAGTGAATTCTAACTTACTACGGAGTTGTGCTCTAAACCCAGCAGGAAAGCAAAAACTGCTGCTAGTCAAAATTACCCTTGAAAACCCCTCTAGCTATTAATGGGTGCTATTTGAGTTCAAGCAATACTTTTCCCTTTGGAAATTAATAAAAGTACTGGCTCCTGGGGCGACATGGGGAATCTGGTTGGTTAACCCTAACAGGACCAGGGGCACAGAATACATACATACATGTCACCATCACCCACTATATCTAATTTAGCCAGGTTTTCCAGCTTACGGGAGTAAGTGACAAGGGACTATATCCCAGGAAAATGTCGGGCAGATTTAATGTGGTGTATTCTTTCCACTGGACACCACAGGGTCAGTACAAGCAAGGGGACAGCACTCTCCAGGAGACATGTTTGTTGGGACCAGTGCATAACTCCTTGACTGCATCCTGAGCTAAGGGCCCATTTAAATGAAGGCAAACGAAGTCTAGGTGACTACATGGCCTTGTGGCTTTCAAACTTTTTGACTATGACCTACAGTAAAGCATTTTACAATCCAGTCAAGATATGTATATATACCTTAAAACACATTTCAAAATTGGTACTTACCCTTAATAGATGTGATGCACTGATTGTTCTAGTCTGTACTATTCCATTTTTAAAAAATGCTGGTGACAAAGTTACACGTGATAAAAATGCATAGAAATAATAAAAATGAGTGCATGTAAAACTGGTACAATCTGAGTAATGCCAGGTATCACCACATCAGTTTCCTGGCTATACTAGTTATGCAAGATGTTACCAGGGGTGAAAGGTACACAGGATCTCTGTATTACTTCTTAAAACTGTATGTGAGATATAATTATCTCAGTACAAGAAATGAAAATGCTGGTTGTGATTCAGTCAAGAAATTTGATGATTCATTAATGAGCCTCAACCCAGCTTAAGCATTTGATGGAGACAAATTAAAAGGGAAAGGAGCCTGGCCCTGACCAGTTTGGCTCAGTGGATAGAGCGTCAGCCTGTGGACTCAAGGGTCCCAGGTTCGATTCCGGTCAAGGGCATGTACCTTGGTTGCGGGCACATCCCCAGTGAGGAGTGTGCAGAAGGCAGCTGATCGATGCTTCTCACTCATCGATGTTTCTAACTCTCTATCCCTCTCCCTCTTCTTCTCTGTGAAAAATCAATAAAATATATTAAAAAAAAAAAAAAAAAAAAAAAAAGGGAAAGGAGCCTGGACAGCATGGCTCAGTGGTTGAGCGTCGACCTATGAACCAGGAGGTCACGGTCTGATTACAGGTCAGGGCACGTGCCCAGTTGTGGGCTTGATCCCCAGTGTGGGGCCTACAGGAGGCAACTGATCAGTGATGATTCCCTCTCATCTATGATGTTTCTCTCCCTCCTTCTCCCTTCCTCTCTAAAAACAGGGAGAGGAGACAGAAACCATTAGGATGGTTCTCATACCACTTTAGGTGCTCCTAAAATTCTGATAGTTTTTACCAAACTTTCTGAACCAAGTTTACTTTAGGGATCAGTGTCCTATTAAGGGATAGCACACTTTGCTAGGCTCTGTACCATTTGCTAGGTAAGAATCTCCCAATCACTTTTTTCGAGTGCCAGTCTCTTAGGCTGTTTGTTATGTGAGAAAGAAAAATGTGGCCACTTCGTTTACATCAGATCCACAACTAAATACCTACCTGCAGAATCACACACTTATTGGAACACACTGGGAAAATGCTAGACATTATTCATGATGAAAGAATAAGCCAGAACACACTTTAATGTGCCTATCACTGTCCTGGAAGTTTCTCAGGACATGCCAACCAAGAGCTCACTAGCTAGCCATTTTCTCTAAGGGAGGGCTGAGGGGCTCTGGAGCCTGAGGTTTTCCAGTTCAGGTCTGCAGGTTCCTCATCCTCCATCTCTCCTCTCTTTTGGACTCACAGTCTAGAAACCCAGCAAATTCTCATGTAAGATAGAAAGATTTTCTTTATTAATGACCCCAACCGTATTTCTTTAGATACAGGAGTTTTGAACTCAAATACTCAAGAGAAAACAAGTTAAGATTGCATTATCCTGCAACTCATTACCAGTAACATATTGCAAAGCAAAAGAGCTTGGTAGGAGGGTGGAAGGGAAGGGGAGTGAGGAGGAGGAGATGAAGAAAAGGAATTAAGTTGATCAAGTGGATTTTTTTTTTTTTTTAATTCTTGGGAACTATCAAGTCCTTGCAAGCACAGCTCGTTTCTGCAGATTATTTTCCAACGTGTACAAAATGGAACCTAAACGGAGAATCCCTTGAGAACCTGAAGAGGTGCAACATTAAAAGCTACGATTATCCAGTAGCAAGTGTTCCAGCCTTCAGTTGCCAGCCGCTTCCTCTTCCTGTTCCCAAGAGTTAGCGGGATGAAAACGTCTTCCCCCTTTAAAAGCAGAGAATAAGTGTAAAGGCTAGTTTCAGGTTCACCTTACCTTCCACCCACACTCCTGCAATAGGGATGGGATCCCAAAGAGACATTAGGCATGCGGTGGAAAGTTCTACCAGCTCTTTCATTCTATTGAATCCTTTCAGGTACAGGAAATACCTGCGCTAAATCCATGAGGACATTCAACCTCCCCAGTAGAAAGGAGAATCATTTGTCCAGTTTCTGGATGGCCAAGATCTACTTGTAATTCAGAGTGGGCTCAAGCCTTTTCCTGGTAGAGATCAGGCTCCTTCTACACAGCTTATAGGTTTTTGGGCAGCAGATAGCAATCCCATTTCAAACCTTTCACCATGGAGGCAGAATGATCAAAGAAGTAACCCCCAACTACACTGTGGGTTACAGAATACTTGCCTGGCTAGGCTTCTGAGTTGTGTTCTACCCACTATTCCCCCACAAGGGCAGCTTTGAGAACAAGCAGGTTCTCAAGGACAGAGTAGTATTTGTTAAAGCATCCTGGAAGCAGAGCTGAGAATTATGGGAAGTTTTTCCTGTCCTGATTGTCTCACCACCCCGATATGAAGCCATCCCATCTCCAATAAAAAGCTCATGAGCATTTGATTCTGGCAGAGCACTGTGGGTGCTGATGGTTGGCTTCTGATCCAGGGCCATTTCCTGCAGCAGGCCTGCCACCCTATTACATGCTGTTCATGGTTCTGCAGACCCTTCTGCTCTGTTGTACCAGGGAGTGTGTGTGGGTGTCCTGGCTTCTTCTGCCCAGCTGAACCAGTTAACTCCTGCACACCCTTAGTAACATAATCTGGTTTTGGGGATGGCTGCAGTTGTCTGCCTCCCCCTTCCTTCTGGGGCCCACCTCTGCCAAAGAGAGGTTACTTTCCCAGTTCCCCCATCAGGATAGAGTTGTTCTATCCTGCCCCTCAGACAACTGCACTCACTTTGCAGCTACACACCCAGGGAACATCTGTTGGTGTGTAGCAGGGTGAAGGAGGCATGGGAGAGACTCTGGGCAGTGGCTGCTTAGCGGGCTCATCTCCTGAATGCACAAGCAGACAGCTCTGTGACTCCCCGTGATGCCCAGTGTCTGGTGTGTGACAGGCTGGCCAGGTCAGGCTTCCTTCTGCTGTCCCTAGCTGCTTGTTCACCTCCTGGGCTCTACTAAACTGCCTTCTCTCCCCTGAGCTCTGAAAGTGGCACAAAATGGGTTGCCTCACACTCAAGGTCACCAGAGTGGTGCCTGGTGAGAAAAGCACTCCTGTGGAAAGTGAGCAGAGAAAGAAGGGAGGTTGTAAACTCCAGGATGGAGGCAAGGTTCTGGAGGGGCGGAAAGAACATGTGTGTCTCAGCACTTATACCTGCTTCTGCCTCCCCCGATTCGCTGCCCCATTCTAGGATAGGCCAGAAGCTGCAGAAGGAATGAAGCTGCCATTTTGTTGCCAGAGTACCTGGACATCTCTCTAAGCAGAGGAGGATCTGGTTACAGGCTGAACAGCACTCGGGCTCTGGGCAGGAGGCACAGAGGTACTCCAGAGAAAGGCCTTGGGTACTAATTTCCTAAAGAGACCGGAAGTCTCCAAAGCCTTTGCCTGAAGAAGTCAGGGGCAACTTTAACTGCTGTCTGGTGTTTCCAAGTTTGAAAACCCTCTGCTCAGGCACATTAAGAGCCAGATACTCCTTTCATCCAGTTAAGTGGCAGCAGAAACTAACTTGCCAGAGGAGAGAGCTTGAAGCTTTATGTGTACCACACCTACCAAAGTTACCTGCAAGAGTATTGGGTGTTGGCAAATACACTGGGTGTGAGGAGCATGGGGGCCAGGGGGGAGGCTTAGGTCCCCTCAATACTGTTATTCAATAGGCACAAAAGATAGCAAATAAGCACCTATTACCTTATTGCAAGAACGGGATTGCCTAAACTTCACCGGAAAGGGAACCAAGGCCTGGCACCTTGCACAAAGACCTAAATCTCCAGGTTCTAGATCAAGAGGCCTCTTCTGCACGCACACACCATTTCCATCCCTGATAAAGACAACCTCTTCTCCATGCAAAATGCCTGCTGAGGAGCAGACCAGGAAAAAGGACACTGATGTGTGTTTCCAGGCCTATTTACTTAAGTAAATGTTGTTAAAGTAAATTGCTCCTTCTCCAGGGAGACCTTGAGAAGGACAACACTGACCTCAACACAGGCCCAAAGAGAACACAACCTATCTGTTGTGTTCTAGCTGCCATTCTTCTAGCTCACAAACATGTGGGAATAAGGAAGCACAGCCCCGCCCATTCAGAAAAGAAAACCTGTTCACCCCACCTTTAGTCTATCTGGTAGCTGAGCCCAATCTTGCTGCCTCACATATGGATAGCTACTGCCCAGAGACCTGAAAGGCTAGGCTACCAACACCCACTATGTCCTGCTTAGTGAGCTCAGGAGAGGAAGGTGGTCTTGTTGTGGGCTTGCCCTACTCACGTGATTGTTTTCATTTCTTTCTTCTCAGCATCTGGGCGTGCACGGTTCAGCACCTTGAGGAAGTCGGATGTTTTCGCCCGCATACGTGTGTGAATATAGGCCTGGGGGCAAACACATTGAGTACTGAAACAGAGTCCCGTACTAGAAAGACAGCTTTGCTTTCACTACAAGTTATCAGGAAGCTCTGGAAACATACCCTGGACCGACACAGGCCTTGCAGGGAAGCAGGAGACACAGATTCATCTCTCTGCTAGGGGGAGTGGTGGTAGGGGGAGAGATGAATCAAGACCATGATTTCCTGACCTCTAGAACCATCTACTTAGAGCTCACAGCAACAGCCTGCACTACGGGATGACTTTTTGTTATCAGCTCTGGTGGAGAGAATGACTGAGAGCACAGCAGCCAAGATGTTGTGGCCCCTCTCACCTTAGAGCACTTGATGTGGTAGTGCAGGTAGTCCCGGAACGTGTGGATCAGGTTGATGGTATTGTCTCGAGCGCTGGCATTGGTGTGGCGAGGGAACAGCACTGGGGGGTACAAACAAGGAGTCAGCATGTAACACCAATGCCAAAGGGCAGGAAGCCCAGTAACCCACGGTCAGCTCCCATCTCCTGCTTTAGTACCATCCACTCGTTTCATGCCCAGGCTGTCAGGTTTTCCTCCTTGAGACCAGGAAGGGATAAATACTTTAACTAGGGCATGTGCCAGTGAGTGCAGGTGGGGGACACAGAAAAAGGAGGAGATCATGGCAGAAGACAGAGCTCCCCAAGGAAAGGGCGTGGCCCTGGCATTCATCCCAGGTCCGGATTCTGTGGCTGTGCACTACCAACACAAGAAAACCTTGCGTGCCACAAGCCCACTAGGTCCTGCCTCTGCAGCTCAGCAATCTCTTTGAAAGGTGATACTACCATCTACGAACTTTGGAGAAAACACTTTAACTTAAGAAATCAGGATCAGGCCCCAGCTGTTTTGGCTCAGTGGTAGAGCTCAGCCTGTAGATTAAGGGTCCCACGTTCGATTCCAGCCAGGGGCACTTGCCCCGGGTGCGGGCTCAATCTCTAGTAGGAGGGTGTGCAGGAGGCAACTCATCAATGATTCTATCTCATCATTAATTTTCTATCTCTCTCTCCTTCTCTCTTCCTTTCTGAAATCAATAATAATAATAAAAAAAAGTTTTAAAAAAGAGAAAAAGAAAACAGAAATCAGGATTAGGAAACCTATGCCTGTCCTATGTCCTTGGTGCTGAAGTAGAGTAAACCTTCAGAGAAACTAGATTAAAACAAGACCCTGTATTTCTGTGGTGAAAACTAAACATTATGGTATAAACAATAAGGACCTGAACTCTCTTGATGAGGACAGGCAGGAGGGATTGCTTTGGATGGAGACTGAGAAAAGCGGCTCCTAGGGCACTGACCACCTGAAGACCTGTGCAAGCACTCAGCCCTCTGCACCTGCATCCCCGCCCCTCCCCCTTTGGCTTCTTGAATCCTCTCTCTTTCCTGCACTATACTCTACTCAGTGGTTTCACCATCAGCAAAATCCTAAGTATGATGAATTTTTTCTGAAATGAAAAGTAATGTGCCCCAAAAAGAAGTGACCACCAGGACAGGATAACTACACTGTACAGAACCTAAAATGCTCATGGCTGGAAGTTTACCATCAGTTTATGTACCATAGAGACATATGCTGCCAGTTAAACTGTGATATGCTATGAACTGTAGCTGCATCCTGACCTCATGAAAAGAAAAAATGTGTAGCTTAAATGTAAGGAAATAGAGTAAATCCACTCGCTCCTTTTAGCACTGAGGTGAATTAATGAAAACTTCACGAAAGGGGTCATTTTAGGGCATGAGGTACAGTGTGTGTACACAACGTTATTTCAAACTGTCAGCTCTAACAATGAGCCAAGCCAGCTCACTAGGCAGAAGCAGCTGTAAGATGGGAAGACCTGAATTCCTTCCGTGGAAGAAGTGGAATAAGTGAATCATGGTTGGAGCTTCAGCCTAATTCCAAAAAAACCCCAAGATATGCCAAATGACAGTGAACTCCCACCAGCTGCTCAGCAATGCTTAACTCCCAACATTTGACATCAGAAGCTACCCCTTCCTCCTTAGGATTTAAAACAGGAAAAAGGAGAGTGGACTACTGTACATGGCCTATAATTAGTGTGTTGCGACACTCCCCCGTACAGTCACGGCAACAGGAACAATTTGGTATGCCTGCTTTTGCCCCCTCCCCCTAACACTTAAGGAAGGTCTGTCCAGGGCAGGCAGTCTGTAGTCTGAATGCATCAAAGGCACACAAACATGGCAACCTCATCCTACTTACCGAAGGTAATGTAGCCAATGTTGTCACCCACAGCAGCATCGGTGTCTTTCAGCTCCAAAGGAGGTTCCCTGTGGCTAAAGAGGACCTGTGGGGCCGTGTGGCTGGCTCTGCGTCCTTCTTTGAACTCCTGCCAGGACAAGCAAAGAGAATCTGGTGTAAGATGAACAGAACTTATGTTACAGGGTTTGACCTATGGGGTGTGTGACCTTTTAGCTCCCTGGACCAGTAGATAACTAAAACTCAACTATACCTAATATGAAATATTACAAGTGCTGGCTGCTAACAATACACTTCGGATTCAAAAAGTAGAAGTCACAATGTACTTAAGTTCAGTATTCAAAACGCGGTGAAAATCATTGTTAATCTTCTTCTCTTTCTCCTGTTTTAAAATACCATAGGTGATAGAATCATATCTGATTAAACAGATGACAAACTGCAAAGCACTGGGACAACCAGATTACGTTTAAGGTAAAGGCTACTATTTAATAGTCTTGTCAATTCAGTGTGAAGGAGGTGAGATTTTTCAGGAAATCTTTAAAATTTCTGGATGAATGGAACCTAAGCTTAAACTTGGTTGAGACTTCAAGAGGAAGTCTCAACACCTTTTATCTTTGCATATAAGCCTTGATGAGCAGACCAATTTTTTATCACTCCCCTCGCCCTCATCTCTACTTTTTTCAGTCTCATGAATACCACATTTTCTCTGGGCTCTGGTATTAACCCAAGTCTTGTTTCACTGAAATATCTTAGATCCTGTTACTATTTAGAATTCATCAATGAGACCTTTAGACGAAATTTAAGCTCTTCATGGGTCAGAAGACAATGCAGTTAAAGAAGCTGAGCTGTCCTAGTGTTCACTGAGACAAGGAGACCATGTGACATGAGAAATGAAAACCTAATGCTTAATTCTGCCTCTTGAATGGCCTTGGACTAAATAAACAGCCACCACGCTGCATAAGAGCTCATCACCTTTAACAAAACAAGCCCACCCATCCTTATCAATCTACAGCAAAATGACTGAGGATAAGACAATCAGCCACTCCCTCCCTGTTCAAATCTCCAAGGCTCAAGCTTTTCCAATCCGTACGTTCCTGTGTAAACAGATAAGTGATACAAGACATCCCTGTCTCAACCCAGATCTGTAAGAACTGAACTAGATTTTCTAGCAATGCCAGTAAGACCAGATGATCCAAAGTCACTGAGATGGCAGAAGGATGGAACCAAGAGCTTAACCAAGACCTGAGTTTTACGAGCACTAAAAGCATGTTTAAACAGCCGCTCTTCTACCACGCTCAAATATGACCTCTGTTATAACGCCATTCCCAGCAGCCTGGGGCAGCTGGCTGTTCTCCCCGTGGGTTTCCCGTGTCTTTTCTACAAACCTCTACTATGACACTGCACTATTTATTAATGCAGCTGGCTTCCTACCAGGTTGTGAGTTCCAAGGATTCTGCTTTATTCCTCTAGCTATTCCTTTGTCCTTCAAAGAGACTGCCTAGCACACGGATTGCTGAATGAAAGAAAGCATTTCTACCCTAGTTGACTTAGTGTCATACATTCTACAGGAAGGAACAGAAACTATGTATCCAATTGGAGGTAAGAATAACACACATTAATCAGGAAGCCCCCAGCACATTAATGGCAAAGGAAGGATAACTTGAGGAGTTCTAATGTCTACTCTGGGATCTCAGTTGGTGGAAAATAAATCAATGTAGCTCCAGCTCCATTAGGTTACTCCCCTTTGAATTTTGTTCTCCGAAAGAAAACTATTTGGAGAGGCTGAAAAGGAGTTAGGATCATTCAAAATGGAAATTCCTAAACCAGAACTCTAGAGATTGCCCATCTCTAGAAAACACCTTTCATTATACAAAGGGGCTGTGAGGTTTTCTAACTTCTATTGGTTTTACTCTTCAGCCTCAGGGGAGAAAACAAAACAGATAATAACCATCTGCCAGCATTTTCTTGTGTTTAGTAAGTTTCTCGAAGGCTCCAGTTCACTTATAAATGTGGCATTCACATCCATATGGGGTATTTATAAATCTGAGGTGACATTACTATTTCATTAGTTCTGCATATAGAAAATAATGCACTTAAGACTTAAATATACAGTATTTCTCATTTGGGACTATCCTTTAGAAATGTCATGTCTTTCTCTTTGGTTCTTTCTCTAAACACTGAAAAATCAACCCACCAACCCACCCAAATAGTTTCTTTCCTTAGTGTCTTTGTTACATATGTATCAGCAATACTATCTTTTTTTTCTCCCTCCAGGTAGGATGTCTTGAGCATCACAATACTATTTTTCTTTTCTATCACAGCACAATTTATTACAGAAGTTCAGAATAAAACCAAGTATCTACAGAAATTTAGTATATGATACAGGGAGCATCTTGAATCAATAGGATAAATATGGGCTTTTAAATTATTGCTATTGGGACCAATGGGCAGCCATGGATGGCTGGATGGGTCCATCTTTTTTTATGTGACAGTCCAGGAGAAACTCCAAACAGATCATAAAAAAATTTATGTGTAAAATGAAACTAAAAATTCTAGAAAAATAATACAAGTCAATTTCTTTTTTTCTTTAAATATATTTTATTAATTTCAGAGAGGAAGGGAGAGGGAGAGATAGAAACATCCATGATGAAGAGAATCATTGATCGGTTGCCTCCTGCACGCTTCCTACTGGAGAGCAAACCTACAACCCAAGCATGTGCCCCAACCCAGAATTGAACCATGACCTCCTGGCTCACAGGCCCAACCACTGAGCAATGCCGGCAGGACTAGGTCAATTTCTTTATAACCTTAAAGTGGGAAAGGAGTTTCTGTGACTCAAAATCAAGAAAGCCATAAAGGACAAGATTGATCAATGTAATTATGTATAAATAAACTACTTCTGTTTGGGGGAATAAAAAGACCACAAAATCTAATGGCAAGATGGGGGAAAAAAATTGCAACTCTTATCACAGACAAATGGCTGATTTCCCTACTATATGAAGAAATAGAGAAGATCAATAACCTAACTGAAAAATGGGTAAAGAACATAAAAAGACACCTCACAAGAAAAACAAAAACCTTCAACATAAGAAAATATATTTTGACCTTGCTCATAACGGAACATAGATACCATTTAAAATCCATCAGATTGAAAGAAATCCAAAAGTCTGACAACCCATTCTGGGGAAATGGGCATGCTAAAACAGGTGAAAGGGAAAATGGTACACTTTCTGTGGAGGAGAGCTTGGCAATATCTACCAAAATTACTGACTTTGGCCCTAGCCAGTTTGGCTAAGTGGATAGAGCATTGGCCCAAGGACTGAAGGGCCCCAGGTTCGATTCTGGTCAAGGGCATGTATCTCAGTTGCATGCTTGATCCTTAGCCCTGTTCAAGATGTATGTGGGAGGCAACCAATTGATGTTTTTCTCTCTCTGTCTCTTCCTCTCCCTTCTACTCTCTGAAAATCAATGGAAAAAGTATCCTTGGATAAGGATCAACAAAACAAAACAAAAAAAATTACTGACTTTGACTCTGTTCCCATGTCAGGAAAATATCCTATATATTATTATATAATAAAAGCCTAATATGCAAATTGCCCCCTTGACCAAGAGTTCGACCACTCGCTATAATGTGCGCTGACCACCAGGGGATGGTGCCAAACATGATGGGTGTCAGTGATACAGTGCTGGCAGTGGGCGGCAGTGGAGGCACTGCTGGCCCCAATGGGCTCTGTTGAGATGAGGACTGTGGCGGGATGGTAGAGCAGATGAGCGGGTGGTGCCAAGCCAAGGCAGGTGCAAGTGGGGCTCCCAGGTGCTGAGGGAGCTGGGCAGAGGCCTGATGACTGAGGCAGAGGGGGCACGTGGGGGCCCAGGGACCCAGAGATCAGCTGGGACCTGCCCATCCACACCAGACACTCGTGCTTCGATTGCCAGCCTAGGGACTACACCCATGCACAAATTTCATGCACCAGGCCTCCAGTGTATTATAGATATTCACACATATATACAGATAACAAGGGTCCTCAAAATAATATCTTCACAGCTTTATAAAGAAGCAGATTGCTTGTGACTTGCCCCTCAACATACAGAACCCAGTGGTTTCCATTTAACTTTTCTTAGTTATTGACTTTAAGATCTAATATGGAAAAATTCCAGTTTAACATACTCCAATCTTCAAAAGAGTTGTTTTTAATTGCTTCTCACAAAATAAGCATTGAAATGATGACATCTAACAGCCTTTCTCTTTGTGGGCATACGTCAGCTTATAGGCCTACAAAGATGATGTACCAAACCCAGCCACTAACTAGGCCATTTGTGTGAATGGAAACTCCGTCTTTTTTCTGCAGGCAGTCGCATCCGTCAGAGTGTGTCTGCCAGATGACAAAAGCAGAACTTGTGTTCTGACCAGGCTAGAAGTGCATGTTGGCATGGGAAAACCCATGAAGGCCCACAGCAAGCAGACTAGTGACCACGAGGGACTTCAAACGGTGTCCCAGGTCACAACATTCTGTGCCAGGCATCCACTGTTCTTTCTCCTAGAAATTTAAAATAACTAGGTCCAAGAAAATGTGCAGATTATTTTGGGGGGAAAAATGGCAAAGTCAGTCTAGGTTTCTTGGTCATTTCAAGTAAGTGACCCCAGACTTTGGAGACGGAGGTGGGCAGATGGCTTCCTGAACACAGCCATTTCACATTCCCAGACACCATCCGAGCCTGCACGGTGCCAGGCCAGTCTCTAACTGGAGATACTGTCAGTGCAAAAATGCAGAGACTTTGTTTTCCCTTTTAGACAAGTCCTCTACGACATGTACTGTGAGGGAGGAGTTTACATTCATACACAAAAAAAGGATACACAAAATTCTCCTAGGGAACAAATCTCCAGTACACTCTCCAAGATAAAATCTGTTTAGAGTATAAAAAGAAGCTAAGATGTCGCTTGGAATAAAATGGAACAAGATTGGTAAAAACCAGCCAAATCTAAATATATACTACATAGCTTTTAAAATTAGTTCGCTGGTCTGGATTTACCCCAATTTCTGAGCTATTGCATTTAATTCCCATCAACTCTGCACAAAAATATATGAAGTTCCTGTCTGAGGCTTATATTTTGGACCCAAGATATATATATGTATCTATGTGTACACACACACACACACACACACACACACTTTTTTTCTCTAACACACACACAAAATTTATTACTCTCAAAGACTGAAAGTATTAATATTCTAATTCTTCTGCATAGGGGCTCTAAAATTAGAGTTTCTGATTCACAGTCTAAACACAAAAAGCCATGACAGATGGATCAAATTGAGATCACTTTTGAAGATTTCCCTAGCCACGTCGTAATAAAGTATCCTCACTATATTAAGCACAACTATCTTTCAACTCTATTTGGCAAAAAAGACTGTCCCAGAATTCTTAAATCTCATCACCCTGCCAAAGAACAGAACGAACATAAAGTTTTTTGAAAATTTAACCACTATACTAGATTTTGAATGCTAAGCCATTTCAGGAAAAATCAGCCTGGATACCACTTCACCATGAGCTCTCATGTCCCAGAGCCAGCAACTGATTAGCAAGTATCAGACTCAGAAATCTAGTGACAAAAGTCAATAGACCTTGCCAGAAATCTGATGAATACAAGAGGACAGGAAGTGTGAACAAGCTTTAAATCAAAGACCCCCATGGCAGGAAGGATGCTTAATATTTCAGTCATATTGTTAGTATGTTAAATATTCACATCACCCTCTAATCCAGTCCTACAAAGGCTAAAACCACTAAGAAACATTCAGTGAGTTTGGTGGCAGCTATTTAATTAAATCTTCAACAAGGTCCAACATCAACAGAACTAACAGTTCTCTTTTCTGTGCCTATGGTGGGTTTTGGTGCCAGGTTATAAACCACCAAGCTATGGTTTTTGCCCCAAGATGTCCGCTCCATACCTGCATGAACACCTTTCCAATGACCACATCGTCGTCATCCTTAAACACTGTGCTGAAGACTACCGTGACTCTGTCCTTTTTAGACTCAACATACCTGAGGGGAACAAAACCCATAAGTAAGTACAGAATCAGAATGGGGTTTTGTTAAGAACTTGATCAACAAGTAAATTATGAGGGTAAAGTCAAAAATCTCTTAATCCATAAAACAAGGTGTGCCCAGTGAGACTAAGTAGTTATGGCCAACAAAGTCCGTATAATAAATGCATGGCCTGAGAGCAGCAGGAGATGAAAATCACCAAAGTAGATGTTACTAACTTTGCCTATATGGTATGAAATGGAATCTCGAGTTAGTGATTCTCTGAACATCACTTTAAAAGTTTTATTTCTTTACATACAACTAGAGGCCTGTTGCACAAAGATTCACACAATAGGCCTTCCGTCCCCTGGCTGCCAGCACCGGTTTTCCTCCAGCACCTGGGATCCAGGCCTTTGGTCTGGCCACAGTGGAGAAGCCAAGCCCCTTCAGTCTTCGCTCTGTGCCTGCATATACAAATTAACCGCCATCTTTGTTGGGTTAATTTGCATAGCCATCCTGATTGGCTGGTGGGCGTAATGGAGTGACACCAATTTGCATGTTTTTCTTTTATTAGTGTAGATGAGACTCATAGCATGTAGCTGATCCAAGAATTGCAATAACACAGAACCTGCAGGCACCCTATACCTCCTGATAATCCGGCTATATTACTGAAGGGGACTCAGAACAATGTACCTTAAAGGAAAGCACTGGATTCTCTTTTCATCTTTTGCCAACGTTTAGTACTGTGGACTAGGGAAGTAGCCTCCCCTCTGACCTCAAATGACAATAGAGTCTAAGGTTTGACCTAGCTGTATGTCTTTTGATAAGTGTGTACCACAGCCACACCCAGGTTTCAGGACCATATTCTATACTCACATGGTCTCATCATCCCTATAATGGATAACTGCCCTGTTCTCTCCTTCTTTGCCCTCTTCTTGGAACTGGAAGTATTTCTCAAAGACAGAGGCAAAACAATTTCGTTTCAACATGCCAGCCTGATGCACAATGGAATCCTTGGATGCAGGCAGATTTTCAAGGTCATATAGCAAAGAGACATTGTATCCTGGAGGGAAAAAAACACCCAGTATGACATTATTAAAAAAACAACTTTCCAAGTTCTTATATTTTATTTTTGTATCAATGATCATACTTTTAACCCTGGTAGAATGCTGTCCATTCCCACCTACCGCATAGGACAAATGAGGTGAAATAAAATCTCAATTCTTGTAACATCACTATAAATATATACAGCTAATTAAATGCTATGCAAAAATTTGAATCAATATCGAAGATGACTGATTACAAATAAATGGGAGGATGACACACTCTTGAAAATTTGATTAGAAATTTAGTGCTATATGCACAGTTGTGAAGGGGATTGAGTAAAATTTTTCTGAGATTTAATGTGCCAAGTGCCAACAAACTGGGCATTTTTTTTTTTTAAATATGCTTTCACTGAGTTTAGAGAGAGAGGAAGAAAGAAGTATAGAGAGACACCGATCGGCTGTCTCCTGCACACCCCCTACTGGGGACTGAACCTGAAACCCAGGATTGTGCCCTGACTGGAAATTGAACTGGGGGACCTCTTGGTTCATGGGTCTATGCTCAACCACTGAGCCACATTGGCAGGGCACTGGGTATCTTTTTGATAATTAAATATACCTCCTATGTACTACTGCAAGTCCTTTGTGGAAGGAGGCAGGATACGGAAAAATCTAGAAAAAAAAATCTCCAGTAGTTTTTATTTGTATACACTAAATTTTTCAAAGTGTTTTAAAATATTTTATTTCACTTGGTCTCCATAAGAATTCTTTGAAACAGGCAGGTCAGATGTGTATTGTCATTTCAGAGGGAGAAAGAGCTTCAAACAGGCAAAGTGCCATGACAAATGCAGCATGACAGAGAGGTAGAGGCAACTCTATTTGGAGCTAAACAGAACTGGAGCCAAATCCTGGCCTTGCCACTTCTGTGACCTTGGACAGATTGCCTAACCTCTCCAATTCTTGTATCTGTTAAAAAAGGGGGTGGTGAGATGGGGGAGGCTATTGGGAGACTTAAGAGAAAAGTACAATATTTAAAGTGTCTGGAACACAGTGAGTCATCAATAAGTGAGGCAGAACAAGACTGAAATCCAAGGCTGCGGACCACTGCACTATCCTGGCTCCTTACAGCACACCGAGTACAAATGCCAGCACACAAGGCTGGCACACTTGACTATATAATGAAATGATTAATATGTGCTCAAAGGCCTATAGGTAAATATCTACCTGTACATCACTGAGGATTATTTCATATTCTAGGCAACTGATGGGAAAACTTTTACCAGAATTGCAAAGGTTTTCATATTGCTCAACATCTTGAACCTTTAATTTAGTTTTTCCCCAAGAACATTCCTCAGTCTGTGTTCTTTTTGTTGAGTCTACCCTCATTGAGAGCATGAGCTATGTAAGTCTCTGTTCTAGATAGTGCTTAGCACATTTTTGGCCCTCCAATATTAAATAATATCAAGCATTATTCCTTTTTAGGGACTCAAAAACCAGTAAGCAAAAGACTACAAGATTAGATAAAAAAGGAAAATATTTGAAGTTGAGGTTTGCTAGCTTTAAGAAGCCAAATAAAACAAAACAAATAAAACTATTGCTGAAGTCAGACTTTAAGGCTTCTGATATGATGAAAAGAACATACTGAGAATGAAGAATATAAAAAATCTAGTATGCCCTGCTGCGTTTTCCAAACTTGCCCAGATAAACCCATAGAAAAAAGGGAGAGACACTATTTTCACATGTTTTAAACTTGTGTGACAACAGGTTTGTAATCTGGCAGTGTCTGTGCTTTAGCAGGAAGTGGAAAAAAGGCCCAGGTACAAAAACATAAGCTGTGTTCTACTCAAGTTGTCCCCATAGATTTTAGGATCTGAGCTGTGACAAGCATGCCCAAGAGTTCCTACATGACTTTTCTGTTTTAACTCTGATTCTTTCTTTCTTTCTGAAACTCCTTGATTCCTCTTAAAGTCTACAGTGTTATTTACCTTTGGTTTTTATTTCTGAAATATACTGGTACCATCAATTTAGAGATTAACACATTTCAGCATTCTTTATGGACTGCAGTTAAAGCTCCCACCCACGAACACTAGTAAAAAGTTACATTCCAAAGGTACCTTTCTGTATTTGATATTTTGCTTCTAGAGCAGCATATAGGAGACAACAAGTATTCTTTTGTGTGTGTGTGTGTATATATATATATATATATATATATATATATATATATATATATATATTTTATTGATTTTTTACAGAGAGGAAGGGAGAGAAATAGAGAGCTAGAAACATCAATGAGAGAGAAACATCGATGAGAGAGAAATATCGATCAGCTGCCTTCTGCACACCTCCCACCGGGAATGTGCCCGCAACCAAGGTACATGCCCTTGACCAGAATCGAACCTGGGACCCCTCAGTCCGCAGGCAGACGCTCTATCCACTGAGCCAAACCGGTTAGGGCGAGACAGCAAGTATTCTAAGGGGAGTGGTGAGGCAGGGCCATGTCAAGAAAAGAAAAGGAAATATGCTATTAATTTCCTAGTAATTGCTATTAAAAGAAAGTGACAAGCACATATTCCTTCTTAAAACAATGTATTAAACAAGGTACCACAGCAATAATATTTGAGTAACAAACAATACCCTCAAACGATCTTACTACCTGGTCCGGACTATGGGGCCCAGTTAAATGCCTCAAAATTTGAGATGATCACTTAATCACTTAGGGATGAAAATACTGTTTTTCTACTTTAAACTTCCTTTAAAGCAGTATAACATAGCTATTCTTTATTTTTTTTTACATATTTTATTGATTTTTTTTTTTTTAAGAGAGGAAGGGAGAAGGATAGAGAGTTAGAAACATCGATAAGAAACATTGATCAGCTGCCTCCTGCACACCCCCATCTGGGGATGTGCCCACAACCAAGGTACATGCCCTTGACCGGAATTGAACCTGGGACCCTTCAGTCTGCAGGTTGACGCTCTATCCACTGAGCCAAACTAGTCAGGGCAAGATAGCTACTCTAATCAAAGATGGCAACAGTACTTTATAATTCCTCTGGCCATTTTTGTTATTTGAAAATATGAGAACAATTGTGAATATTCCTTTTCCAAAATGTGCTGTGTACAGAAAAAGGTATTACTAAGGACTGGGATGGGAATTAGTATTTATTTAGTCTTTTCAAAAGGCATCTTAATCACCACGAAGGGGGCTCTCTGACTGAGAGATTAATAAAAGAATCAACTGGTCCCTTTAAGTAAATGTGAAAAACATACACCAATACTGTATATCACACTGTGTACCATTATTGAACAATGCAAAGCCCCTTAAAAGCTATTTTTATGGAGAGTCGAAGTGGGAACTGGGGTCATACAGAAATATTTGCAAGATAATAAACAAAATCCACTGATTACAAACAGGGCAGGTCTCTTTCCATGTCTATCCAGTCATATATATTACCACGTACCTGATTCTGGATTTACCAAGAAGTTCCCATACACTCTCTTTAGTAACTAGAAAATACAAAAACAAATATGTTAATCCAAAGGTAATGATAATTTCATTATTTTTAAAGCACTGTGTTTGCCAAGCTTCTCTTAAGCCAGCATTTTTCATTTCATTTGGTAGATGGGAAACGATAGAGGCAAGCAGATTTATCTGAGATACCAAGCAAGTCCCTTACAGAACTATTAAATCCAAAAGGTTAGCCTAGGACCTGATTTACAATCAAGGCTCATCCTTTACTCTTTTAGGACTCGGTCATAACCTCCAGATCATACACTGCACATAAACATCTTTTTTCAGTAGAGCAGAAGGATGCATGCCAAGTGAGTATAGATAATGTTAGTTATCAAGTAAGTACAGCCAAACCATTAGCCCAAGTGGATGAAGTGATAAAATCACAATTTTTGGGAACTGATTCCAATTAGCCTGCTCATTTTGCATGCTTTAAAATTACTTAGCTCATCACCAGCTTTTTAAAGGCAAGACAATGAATAACTGAATCTTAGCCAGTTATTTATACTGGTGGGTCCACAGAAGATTGTACTCTCTAAAGGCATTTCCCCCCAACCAATACTTACTGCTGGCTACCTTCCAGCTTTCAGAAGTAAATGACAAAACCTTTTCACATCTCCCTATTTTTTCTGTGCTAGTGTGACTGCTTCACCTGGTGGAAACTGCTCTTAAGCTGTCATAGGTTAAGAAACAAACTTTTTATTTTGGAAGGAATCATTCTGACTTAATGTTACCTGGGACACATTAAGCACTAAAAAGATAGCTATTTGCCCAGCTGGCATGGTTCAATGGTTGACTTATGAACCAGGAGGTCATGATTCAATTTCTGGTCAGGGCACATGCCAGGGATGCGGGCTTGATCCCCAGTGTGGGGTGTGCAGGAGGCAGCCGATTAATGCTTCTATCATTGATGTTTCTCTCTCTCTCCTTCCCTCTTCCTCTCTGAAATAAAAAACAAACAAACTTTTGTTTTAATTATAGAAGTTATACCTGCATATTTTAAAAAACCTGCATTAGCCAGAGAAAAGCACTGTAGACACAGGCAGCAACAGAGTGGAGCTCCATGGGGGCAGGCACTCTGTGCTGTTCACTGCTGTGGTCTCGGTTACATATACCCGCATATCAGGACAAGCAATAAATAGATGTGAGTGAATACCAATGTTTATCTTCTAATCTTATTTTCAATGTGCTCTCTAGTTACTTTTAAAAAAGCAGCAGACTATATATTTTATGTCCCGTTTGAGAAAATTATTAAATGGTGAGGTTCTCCGTGGTCCCATTCTTAAGTATTCTTTAATATTCCACATGTTATTTAACCATTTTCCTTTCACTGGAAGAAATTCTCAAACTGCAAAACTCGGATCATGGGGTGGACCTCAAAGCATGAACCAGTGATCAGATCAGTTTGTATAAAGGCAAATGATAAATAATGCCACATATAGTTCCTACTTGGTGACCATATAGCCACTGTGAGGTATCTCTTTCACAGAAGAGGAACTGAAGGGAAAAGGTTCAAGGTCACAGAGTTTCTTGGTGGCAGAGAGTTCTGATCTTCAGGTGTCTTATATACCACTTCTTCTAAAGAATTTCTGGGGGGGAAAGTAACATGCACATTCTATAAGAATCTTAACTAGCACACTGCCCCTGAGCTACACTTCTGTACTATGTGCACTATTAGTATTTGGAGGAAGGGGAAATCAGATATGGGAGAAACCACAGCCTTTAAGATCGGGTTTAATTCCAGGCTTACTAAGGTCTAAGATCTAAAAGGTTTTTAGAGCCAAATTTATACCACATTCAACTCCTCTGCTCCCTCCCCTTGATCAAACCAGCCAACGCACCTGGTTTACTTCACTTGCACTTTTAACTATGATTCACTTTTCAATTTGTGCCCACTCTTCCAACCTAACACCAGGAGATGGTATAGGTAACCTATCAATCATCCCCATCAAACCTTCCCACAACAGAGGCAGCTTTATGCCTTGAAAAAGGGCCTGTGACAAAGTAACAAGCTTCCTGTGGTTATCGCAGGCTGGTCACTGTTTAACCAACCCAGGGAACCACTTACTGCGCACTCTGCTCCAACACTGTGAATGTTACTCATTCCACCCACTTGAGTGGGTGGGGATGGTTCTTTGACCCTTGTGGTAGCTCTAAGAATAGCAATGTGTGCTGGCGTTCCATTGGAAGGAAAGCACAGACTGGAGAGGAGGCTGAAGAAATCTAGCTTAATTAACACTTCTTTCCCTTCTAAAGATTATTATTATTGCACCTGATCTTTTCAGAGAGAGGACTGCCTAGGGAAAATCATTACACAATTTGGTTGGCTATTCAACTGTTTAACAATTATTTTCAGGTAGCTATTTTACAGTTAATCTAAGCAGGGCCACTTTAATAGCCAGTTGTTTCTTCTTGCTCTCTACCTGGTAAAGAGAAGAATTAGCTACTGTCTATACTATTATCCTTTATATGACTAGATCTTCTTCCTGAAGCTTTTCTTTTCTAGGTAAAATAACTATGAATACAAACTCTCTAAACATTTCTTCTTCCTTTGAACTTAAGAGGCAAATCAGAAAAGGTTTTGACTCTTTCCTTGAATTTATGGGGCAAATCAACTGCATATGAATAAGTAAGGTAAGTGACTGTCAATGGCTTTTGGCATTGTTTAACATGTAATTTTAGCTTTTAAACCAAAAAATCATTGTGATTTCTATCATATTCTTTTGCAAACAGTCTTTTCATCACATAAATTTTAAATACTCAAAAGCCACTACTCTTAATCAGAAAGAAAATAGAAATGACTGGATCTTCACTCACCAGATTAGGGAGAACCTCGCTTGTTAAAAACTAAAAGATATTTGAAAACTGATTCAGGAACTGAGTCATACTTCCTGCTTTGAGACCCAACCACAATGTGTGCACACTAGTGTAATAGCAGTTAGTTTCTTCCATAAATGGCTCTCCTCAGAGCAAATATAGTTCAACAGGAACCAAACCTGCTACTTTAACTATTGAAAGAGACCAGTGAGTAAGGCATGGCTACCAGAGTTTCACAACGCATGAACATCCTTTCATAGTTCCCCTAAGGCAGTCACAGAGAAGAGGTACTTTAAGAGGCCAGCTCTAACAAGCGTTAAATTTAAAAATTTAAAGGGAAGATTTGTGCCTAAATTTTCAGAATGAAAAATTATGATTATAAACTTTATTTTTTAAAAATATATTTTATTGATTTTTTACAGAGAGGAAGGGAGAGGGATAGAGCGTTAGAAACATCGATGAGAAAGAAACATTGAGTCAGCTGCCTCCTGCACACTCCCTGCTGGGGTTGTGCCCGCAACCAAGGCACATGCCCTTGACCGGAATCGAACCTGGGACCCTTCAGTCTGCAGGCCAATGCTCTATCCATTGAACCAAACCAACCAGGGCTGATTATAAACTTTAAATAAGCCAGAATTAATATACCTGCTTGACCTGTTATAGAAATAGAAAGGAACCCATCTCATTCTCATGATAGCCATTTTTGTTATTGGTCAACGAAGAGTATTCTTTGCTGTATTTTTTTTTTAGAACTAACTCTGGTTTTGTTTTCAATGGTTAGGGAACATCTTTATTTCTCTAGAGTAAAAAGCAAGCAAAAACCAAAACCCTGGTTAGGTGAGCAAGCTACCCGGAGTGGCCAGTGCCAGTGGGGGAAGTTCAGTGCCATGGATCTTTTCTCTGGGTGGCAAGCTGTCAGCAAAAGGTGACAAGAGTCCCAGGGAAAATGCTGTGGGACTTACCTCATCAGCACCATGTGCCTGGAGTTCCTTGTAGAATTTCAAAGAAATACTGACCATCACTTTTGTTTTGTCTCCATTAGGATTTGAAATATGATAGAGGACCCCATCAAAATCTGTAAAGTAAATAAGACTGCTTAACTTGGGAATGGGGAATACTATCTCAAAGTACCTATCTGTTGCAGGCCATATGAAAGTCCCTCTTTTTAGAAGGCATGTAAGTAAAATGACATTTATTTTAAATTCACGTGGGCACTCAGCAGAAACACTGGGATACAACTGTTAAGTTCCCATTTCTTTGCTCTTCTCTGAAATTACAAAGCTCTCCTTACCTTAATCACAACTTGGTGTTGGAAAATTTTTTAATGAAACTTTTATTGTAACATACTTTAAACATGTATAAAAGTTAAAAGAACCGCATAATGAACCCCTATTCCTATTATATGACTTCAAAAATTATCAATTCATGGCCAATTTTGTTTAATTTAGGCACCCTTGCCCCAATGGATTGGATTTTAACCCAAATCCCAGACATCACACCATAAACATTTTAAAATGTATTTCTAGAAAATAGAAAACTTTTAAAAAAAACCATAACCACAATACCACTATCATGCCTAAGATTTTAAAATAATTTCCTAATATCAAATATCTAGTCAAATGTTCAAATGCTGTCTCAAAAAAGTTTTCCTTAACACTGTTTTTTCATTTGAATTCAGATCCAAACAAGGCCCACACACTGCATTTGGTTATCCCTTAAGTTTCTCCTAATCTATAGGCCTCCTTTCTCTTTGGCTTCTACCTTCCTGTAGTAGACAGAGAACTTACCCTACATAGTTCCTGAAACTAGGCGATGACTGCCATCTCTTTAGGGAGATCTAGCTTTCCTGGCTAGGAGGGCATGGGGACCGTGCCTACCGCCAAGGTCACAGCACTTCAGACTTCAGCTGCAAGAAGTCTTCCTAGATCATCTTGTCAAGTATCCTCATTTTACAGAGGGTGGCCGTATAACTCAAAGTTCACAGAGCAAGAAAGTAGTATTACCGCTTAATTCTCAGCAGGGAATAGAAAACAGTAGCATCTCTAACTTTTTGTGTCTCCACACTACTCTAGTTCTAGGCAAACTGAGATGATGGCTACTTGAAGATAACATATTAATATTTCAAAATTAAAAAACCTCATTTTGTACCATAAAATTAAACCCAAACTTCCAAGATATCAGCAGATAACTTTATATAGTTCATAAATTCATAAAATAATTATCTATAGCCTGGCCGGTGTGGCTCAGTGTTTTTGAGTGTCAATCTATGAACCAGGAGGTTACAGTTTGATGCCTGGATTGCGGGCTTGATCCCCAGTAGGGGGTATGCAGGAGGCAGCTGATGAATGATTTTCTCTCATCACTGATGTTATTATCTCTCTCTCCCTCTCTGAAATAAATAAAAACATTCAAAAAAAATCATCTATAATAAAGACCTCATAAAGACTTGACAATTAAAGGGATAGTGCTCCAAATGTCAAGGCTTGTTTTAGGAACAAATTTGTTTTCTATTTTTTGTGTCTTCTCTTTATAGAATTGAGATGAAGACACTTACCTGCAAATGTTACTTCTACTGCTTCTGGTTTGTTTCTGCAAAACAAAAGTTCTTTCGTTAAGATAACTGTACTGCTGCTTGCCTTCAAGGGGACTTGTAACAAAAGAAAGCTTCTGAGCTTTCTTTAAGATCAGACCACTCTGATGCAATCTTATGCTTACTGCTGATCGGAATATACAATTCATTTTTTTCATGCAACTGAACCTTTGGATTTACTTAAGGTGGAGGATAAAAAGTGAAGCAGGACAGATGCAGCTTTTGTTTCCCAGCCGATGTGGAATCTCTGCTGTGGTTGGTGCTCAGAGCTATTGTGGTTCAGCTCTGAATTCCTTTTTTCATGTTTGTATTTATGAACACAAGATACCATCTTTTGGTCAATGCCTCCCCACAGGACAGTAGTGATGGAGGTAGTATATTCAGCAGGAAAACTGCTAAATAGAATATAGGATGCTTTTAATTTATTTAAAGTAAAGGGATGATTTCAGGCCATAAAGCAAAACCGAAAGTACTATTCCATTTCAAAGCCAATATGTAAGTCTTCCTACATATCTTTCCCTCTCCCTTTGTACCATCAAAGTACTCACCGCTCTCCTTCATGAAGCCACCTTTGACTGGTTCTACCCTAGTTTTGTTTTGTAATTGCAGTGCTATACTTCCATAGAAAGTGTAGCACAAAACAACATTGTGAAACCGCTGAGAACTTGTTTTTCAACTGTAGCTTTTTCACCAGGACCATATTTTCAGATAGATAATTATCCAAACGTCTGTATTTGCTGATCTACCCATCTATAAGATGGTAGAACACAAGTGATCCTACCTACGTCATAGAACTGCTAAAGATAAAACAAGAGCACAGACACGAAAGAACCTGTCACAGAAGGCAGACAGCCTACTAAGCCTAATACTTTCTGTGCTCCTCCCAGCTTAGCCTGGTACATGGCCTTCTATTTGATAAATGCTATTGAGCTATTATCTAGAAAGCATGACATACACCCTAGCTATAAACAATAATAGTCAATTAACCCCCCGTGAAAAGCTACTCTACATGCTTTCCCCACTTCTCAAAGCCCGATGGTAGGAAACAAATGAAAACTGTTTACCAGCTGGCTACCACTGACTCAAATGACTCTACTTTGTTTTATGGGCCAGTAGATAAGATAGACACATTTTCACATTTATTCTTGCCTAACTTGCTCAGGATTTCATGCTCCCTCACCTGTAAAAGGAACCAAGACTGAGTTGCCCTCCAGGGTTGCTGGGAAATAACAGAATATATAATGTGGTTTATGGCTTGACTGTTTAAAAGAGCTGCTTGCTGCAGAGGCTCAACAATACCTTTCAAGGAAACTGGCTTCTATTGAGTATATGTTAGCTCTGCTGAAAAATCAAAGCCATCTATATAGGAGAAACACGTTGGTATCTCTAAGAATGGAAGCATCAAGTGGGTTTATGAAAAAGCAATGAGTTCAGAATATGATGAAAAGAACGAGATGAACATTTAAATTGCTTCTAACCTTTCATTTGAAACTGGAGCTAAGAACAAAGGCAAGGAATGGCCAACAACCACTCCTTATCTCTAGCAAAGAAGAGCAAAGAGAGAAGTGCATTTCAATCTGTGGTCCATTTGAATGAGATGTTAAGAGGCTGCACAAACAGGAGGAAGCACTGAAGCAAATTTTCCTGGAGAAGGCTGGCTGTGCCAGAAAGGGTGGAGGGTTTATAAAAGTTGACATTGCATCATGTAGTAAGTAGGTGGTGGTGGTTTTCTTTTTTAACCTTTAAGCTTTAATTCAGCCAATGCAAGACTGAGTTCCTCACTCTCCCACTTCATTAACAGACTGAGAAGGATCAACTAGAAATAAATCATCTTAGGGTTCCAAAGAAACATTTAACTCTGAAATTTTACATTTCTCTAGTCTGTAGAGTTCCCTGAGCACAGATTCCTAGGAGAGAAGTCGCTAAGATCTGTTCTAAGTGGTTTTTGCCTGACTTGAGAATATTTGTCAAATCACTGCCATTAATATTTTAGTTTACTATTTATGGCTGCACAAAAGGTTTTAGAGGACAGACAAGCTGCAGAGAGCACTAGGCCAAAGGAGTCTGCCAGAGAAGTCATTTGGGAGTTTGAGGTCCGAGAACTCTCCAACAAGGAGACCGTACCGAGTGTGAAATATCCCATAATAAGATCTGTCTCAATTCCAAGACCAGGTGTTTGTTGTTTACTTCTGGGGCTTAAAAATATCATGGAGCAGAGGGGTGTAAGATTGGTCTGCATCTTGGTCCACTTAACCTTAATAGGCCAAATAGATAAACGGTTATTTTTGTTCTACCATCTGCTAAAGTTTCATATAGCGAGGGTGAGTTTAATCACAGAAAAACCAAGTTCTTCAGAGCTGACGGTTCAATGCAAGTTCTATCACCTACTGGCTATGTAATCACAGGCAATGTCACTCCAATATTGCTGAATCTCAGGTTCCTTTTCTAGAAAATGGAGATTAAAATACCCACCTCACAAGGCTGTTGTGAAGACTAACTGAATGATACGGCCCAGCAAAGTTTTGTAATCAGTGTCTTATGACTAAGTTATAGCTATGCTGAGATAATGATTGCCACAGCCCTTAGGGCAGTCCAGTGGCAGGACCTAGAGGCTAGGCCATTTACCCAAATGTACCAATCTATGTGTGACATACTATAAATAAGGCCAGGAATCACCAGTGCTGGGTGCACCTGCACAATGCTTAAAATATATGTCTATTCTCCATAACTCTCAAGAGCAGTTTTCCCCACTGTAAATGGGAACTGTCAAAGTGCACATGTGAAATCAAATGAAGCCACATTACAGCTTATAGCGAAGTGCCTGGCTCACAGAAGAGGACCACTAAACTAGTTTTTCTTCTAGGTGATGTCAGAGGAGACCACACTTTGAAGCACAATTTGTAAAGGTTTTGGAATGGTGATAATTCCAAGAATCAGCAATGGATCAGCTGAAAAAGTCCTCAGGGTTACTGACTGGACAGCACAAGACACTAAAATGTAGTATATTCATTCAGTTGGATTTCAAAAACTGTATTATCCAATCTTCTTTTTTTCATTAAGAATTTTGGAGTTTTTTTACTCCCAAATATATCCAATTCCCTTTGGGCACTGAAGTCTCTCTTGTAGTTATCCCTTTCCATGAGTTGAATTAAAGGAATTATTGAATTCTGCTCGCTATCTTACTATAAAGACAGTAAAGATCTGCTAAAGCCATATCTCAAAATACGGAGAAGAGGATCTAAAAGCCAATTCACACCATGTCAGAAAAGCAGTAAGCTCCTAAAGAAAATAAGAACCATGCTAGCTGGCTTTATCTACTTCAAGAAAACATTTACCAAACTGACTCTATGTATGTGAGGAAGCCCGTGGGGTGGGGCAAGATGATTAAAATGACAGAGCCTGCCCTGAAGGAGTCATCAGTTGGTGGAGTATAGCTCTGGGGCTTCATGCCCGAAGCAGTCCCAAGGAGGCCAGAGGACAGGCAAAACAGTGTGTAACTATAATGACCTGTAAAAAGACCAACCAGATCCTTTTAGCAAATCAGCCACTACATACAATGTCCTAATTCCAAGTCACTTCAAACCAGTTTATCTCTGAGGACATAGGCAGTATAGCTGGGAATGAGAACAAGGTATCAGCAAGATTTAATTTATTCCTTTCTTTTTCAAATATCTCTTCCCACAGTTCTCACCCACACCAATTGGCAATGCTTGCTTACTGAGCTTTACTCCCCCTCACAGAACTACAGCTCCCCACAATATGCACAGCTGTGGCAAGGAGCCAGAATGCACTTAAAATCAACAGCAATTTGCATCTGACAGCATTTTCTCAATCTTAGACTCCAGACTCTAGCTAAGTTGACAGCCTAGCTTTTGAGGCTGAAAAAGTTCTTGGTGTGTACAGAGTAACAAAAGAATGTAATTAACTTGACAGATCACTTCTATTTCAATGGGGGGGTCTGGGTCAGAATTCCTGACTGAAAGGCAATGCTGCTCACAGACCTGCGCATGAGGTTGTTTGCAGTGCTGAGCAGAGCTTTTTAATCAGTCACTTTCTCTTAGTCTGTAGGCTATTGGGAAGACAACTTACCAATAATCATCATTTTGTGAGGATATATGAATCATTCCAATAAGCCATTCTCCCAGGAGTGTGGTAGGGAAAAATAAAAAGCAATTTGCTTGGAATGAATCTTAGGCTTTGTCGGAACTGCCTCTAAATTAAAATGTTATCATAACCAAATGTATTTTTAAACTGTTTAGGACTTCTTTACCCAATGAGTGAGTACCAAAAGGCAATTTAGCCTTTTAGTAGGATGTCACAGGCAAGAAGACCCAATAGGATGATCTGAGGTGCATCATTAAAAAAAGACGAACCTCAAAAGGAAAGTTACTGCCAGTGTTCTGAATTACATGCCACAGAACTGTTCCAAGGCTATCTGATGCTTACATTTTCAGTAGCAGGAAGAGTGCTTGCTGGCCATGAGAATATTCTGCGAGAATGGAAATGTTACACATCTGTGCTGTTCAAATACCACAGCTTCTAGCCACATGGGCAAAGTGAGCACTAGAACTGTGACTAGTGTGGGGAACTTAACTTTATTTCACTTTAATTCTTATTTAAACCGAACTAGCCACACACAGCTACTGGCTACCATATAGGATTATCACAGAATTGGAAGATTCACCCTGGAGAGGGTTGATCTGCACTATAATCTCAAATGCTTTGTTCTGAGAAGAGGAAAGGAGGGTGGAGCTGACCTCTCCAGCAGGTTTCCACACAGGCAAAGCCTTTCAAAACTCCAGGGTTTCTCCTCCAACCTACTCCTTTCCCTTAATTTATTTCTCTGATCTTCAACCCAACATATTTCACCCTTAGCTGACTTTGCCAATAGGTTCTCTCAGAAAGGTCCCCTTTTTCTGTCCTGCTGGTGCTGAGCACTGGTAGGACCCCATACATGTTTACTGGAAGTTCTACCCTAGGCATGTGCCTTAATAAATACTTAACTTCTTCACTGTTGCCTCACCTTACCTGTATGCCTGGAAATTCACACCAGGGTGTTATATGTGCAATCCCAGGAAGGTCCTACTTCCTAACCGGGGTATCATGGTCTCTTTTCAAACATTTTCAAGGTGCTTTCCAGCAGAATGTTTTGAGCCCACTTATTTGAAGTCATGTCTCTAAGGGAAGATGGGCCAGAATAAAAGCCAAACCTCGCTGCCCTGCCCCAATATCCAACCCTGCTACAACATGTACTTTGTAAGAAATACTCTAGAAGTCATAACTTAAGCCTTCCAGACCTGAATGACTACTTTAAGTCCTCTGAAATGGTTAGTCGGTCCTTTTAAGAGCAATTTTCTATAAAGAATAGAGCTGAAGTTCTGAATAATGGGCTCTATTTTGGAGCCACAAGTTATTAGTGCACAAATAGAGAGGAACAGACTCCCACAGTACAAGGCATGCTCCTACTTGAAAATGCACCAGCTTATAACCACCTAGGTCTCATTTCTTTACGAGTCTGGACTTGAGAATGCACTTAGGATCAGCTGTGAAAATGCAGAAGTTAATTAACTTCCTCTTGTGTGCTACACTGCTCTAAAAGTGGAGAGCAATCACCCAAAGTAAGTCTGAGCTGATTCGCTTCAACATTTAAAATGTAAAGGAACTGGTAAGTGGAGGCTTAAGACAAGCAGCAAGTTAGCCTAAAATATAAGCGACTGCAGCCCCTGGCAGGAAACAAAGCTACTGTTCACTGCTGCACTACTTCAAGGGGAGCTGTTCTTTGTTTTACAGGTCAAAATCGGTGGCCTTATAAACGACACAGGAGACACAGTGTGTTCAGTTTCAGCAGTGGGTTACAAGTATCTTTCTTTTAATGCCTCCAAGACAGAGGTTCCTATGACTACTTACAATTTCCCTTCCACCAATCTTCTGCCATCTAGGGGTCTCCAAGCACCACGTTTCCTCTTTACCAGTTCTGTGCTCACCAGAAACAGTATGCACTTATTTCCTCAACTGTGCAACCAACATGTGAAGCCCCATCCTCACAGACGGGGAAATGGGCAACGGGACTAACCACGGGGCACCACAAATTAGAAGCTAAAATCCCCTGCCTCATGTTTTTTAAAAGCAAAGCAGCTTCGAGGGAGGAGGTTGTCTTCTACTGATTCGTATGTTTGACGGAGAAGGCTGCCTTGGAAATGTGTCCCAAGCCCACGTTTAAAAAGGCCAATGGTAGAAGAGGGTCTCTAGGACCTTTACACACTGGACGCTTTCGAGTGTGTGTACCTGGGCCAGAATTACCCCAGAAATCACAGATCAGGGAGCTGGTATAAGAACGTAAACGATAACCAGATAAAGCCTAATGGGTGGGGAAAAGAGAATGAGCACCTAAGAGAGATAAGGAAAGGGTGTGGGTGAAGACTATTAGCTTCGCCTGAGAACTATGTCACAGAATGGCCAGTGTCTCTCACAGCAGGGCTCTGGGAAGGGGAACCAGAGAGGTGGCGTTTTTTTCTGGCAGCGGGACTGGGTCTGCTTTCAGCCTCCGCTCCTGCTCCTTTAGACGAGGAGCTGGGTGGGGTGCGAGAAGGTGAGAGGCCCGGGCCTGCATCTCCTTCCCTCCTCCAAGCTCTGGGAATTCCTGAAAACTCCTGGAACCCAGTCCGTTCCGGCTGTCCCAGGTTCCTACAAGGACGGGGAATACGGAGAGAAGAGGTCCCACGCTGGCTCCAGAGGCAGCGGCATCCTCCAACGAGGGTCCCGGCCCAGGCAGCCCTCACGTCCCACAGGTCTCCTGCCCTTCGGCACGCGCGCTCCTGTCCACTCACCGCTTCCGCATCCTCCCGGAGCCGCTCCCCACGCCCCTCTGCCCCTCACCCCTCCGCACCCAATCGCCTCCCACGTCTGCTCCGCCGGAGCGGTGCCCACACCCGGCCAGGTCCCCCCATCTCTCTCCTCCACGTCTCGGGGGGCTGAACGCTGGGGATCAGCAGGGGTCAACCCTGCCTCCCCCGCCACCCTCCGTCCCCGGGCGCGCGCTCACCCGGCGGCCGCGTTCTCGAACTTGAGCGCGAGCGTCTCCTCGATGATGCGGTTGTTCACCTCCAGCAGGATCATGGCGGCGGCTGCCCCGGGCAGGGGAAGGAGAAACACGGGCGGGTGAGGATGGGTAAGGGAAGGAAGGACAGAGGGAGCGGCCCTGCTGCCCTCTGAGGAGGGGTCTGGGTGGGGTAGGAGGTTAGGGAAGAAGGGGAGAGGGATCGGGGTAGGGGAAGGGGAAGAGGCACGCACTGGCCGCGGAGACACCCACCCACCCACCGGACCGACCTGGCCCCAGATGCCTGAACCCGCCTGCCGAGCCGCCGCCACCGCTGCTGCCGCCTCACCCACAAGACCGGTCCCCGCCCAGCCCCCGGCTCCAGCCGGCCACTTCCGCTCTCACACCCACTTCCGCTCGCCGCCCGGACGCGCGGCCCCGCGGCGCCATTTCCGCTTCGACCCCTCGTGCGCGCGCGCGCAGGCGCGTCGAGGCGGAGGGCGGGAGGGCTGTGCTTGCGGTGCCGCCACCCACCTCCAGTTTCCTACCGGCCGGGTCGCGCCCGCCCTGTCCCGCTCCTGTGTCGCTGTGGTCCCAAGGCCGGCCTCACGGCCCAGCCCCTCCTCCTGCTCGCTGGTTCCTGAGGTCCAGCTCCATCTTTCCGCTCTTGTCTCTTCAGAGAACTCGCAAGTAGCGCGCCCTTGTCTCATCTACCCACCGGCTTCTTTGCTCTCAGCCTGTTTTTTTTTGGTTGCTGTGTTCCTGCCTCATGCCACACGAATGACCGTCAAGTGGCACACATTTCTCTAACACTTTTTAGTGGGCTCCTGCTCTGTGCCGGAAGTACAGTGGTGAATGAGCCGTGGAGCTACAGCCTGGTAGAGCACACTGACAATAAACTCTCAATTATATAACTACTAGAGGCCTGGTGCACAAAAATTTATGTGCGTGGGGGGTGTCCCCTCAGCCCAGCCTGTGCCCTCTTGCAGTCTGGGACCCTTCAAGGGATGTCCACCTGCTGGCTTAGGCCCGCTCCCCCCAGGCGATTGGGCCTAAGCTGGCAGTCAGACATCCCTCTGGCAGCCCGGGAGTCCTCAGGGGATGTCCACTTGCCAGCAGAGAGCAAGCCTAAGCTGCAGTCGGACATCCTTAGCGCTGCTGAGGAGGCACCACCACGACCATCACCACCACCACTGTACTGGCAGCCTTCAGCCTGGGTTGCGGCGGAGCAGAGCTCCCCTGTGGGAGTGCAATGACCACCAGGGGCAGCTCCTGCATTGAGTGCCTGCCTCCTGGTGGTCAGTGTGTGTCATAGTGACCAGTCATTCCCAGTCATTCTGCTGTTAGGGTCACTTTGCAATTTGCGTATTATCATTTTATTATATCGGATAAATTGCTTAAAGGGCAAGGAAGGAAAGGAATAATGTGAAGTCATCTAGGTGAAAAGGCCCCTGGGAGGGGCCTCCTTGGGATCTTGCCATGCCTCCAGTTCTGAGCCTGGGGAGCTGCCTCCGGGTACTCCAACGGGTTTATCTTTGCCTTTTCCTGCACCCTCCAGTACATCTGTCACACATACCTTCTTACCTACTCGCGGAATCTGAGCTCATTTTTGTGCTTCATCCTCATCTTCTGGCTGTGTCTCCTCCAGGAGAATTTAACAACCTTAGTTGATTTATTTTCTTCGAGGTGCTCTTGGGCAGAAAGGGGGATTAGGATCCAAAAAGTGAACAACAACAACAAAACACAACCCTCGCGGCTGTTCTCAAGGCCCATTCAGCCCTTTGAAACAGATTTCCTTACTTAGCCATGGATAAACTTCAAGACATTGTAGGTCCCCCCAAATTATGTGTTAACATTTTGACATCAATATTTTTAAATAATGCATATTTAGTTTCCAAGATCTCCCCCCCCCCACGTGGCCCTTTCCGTATTATTTGATCCTTGTTTTATGGACAGGAATATCTTCTATCTTTTCGAGCATAGTATATGTTTTATGGATAGGAATATTTCTCTTTGAGGATATAATATACTAGGGGCCCAGTGCATGGATTCATGTACCTTGAAAGGAATTGGACTGTGAGGCTGTGGTGGGCACAGGGGCGGGTCTCAGCCCATTTTCCACACCCCTGTCCAGCCCCTACTGCTGCACCACTCAGTCCCCTGTCTGCCGGCAGGCTCGCCCTGATGACAGCGATTGGCACCCTGCCTTGGTCTGGCGCCCCCACTCACCTGCTCCACCATCCCACCATGTTCGACACCCACCATATTCCATGCAGGCCCCCTGGTGGTCAGTGCATGTCATAGTAACCAGTTGGTCTATTTGCATATTAGCATTTTGTTATATACAATATGTTTTTAGTTATTCTTCTTTCTGCTTTGATCTGTTTCTTTGGGTCCATCTTTATGCTGATTTGTCTTGGTCTCTCTTTTATGTTACTAACCATCCTCAAAAGACTGGCAACTTTAGCAATCTGTTCATATTTAAGGACAAGGAGGCTGTAAAACGATTGGGTGGAGGCTAAGTGTTACTCAAAAGGGACTAGCAGCATTGGCTTCATTTGGGAGCTTTTTGGAAACGCAGAATCTCAGGCCCCATTATAAACTACGGCCTTTGGAATCTGCACCTCCACAAGATCTCAATGCACATTAGGTTTTGAGAAGCACTGAATTGATGGGCTTCACTATAAGATGCACCAATGATGTGCCAGATTTCATAGGGGGCCCATAGATATCAACATTGGGATGTCTTTTCTCCAAAGGAGAATCATCCAGTTGTATTTAGGGTTTATGTTTATAAGACTGTAGCTCCATGTCTCATCACAAGCTTGGCTGTGAGCATTCCCAGAGTGTATGAGAACAGGGAAGAATGTTTTGAGTCCCAGCTGACTTCCACTTAATGCCGTTATCAGCCCTGTGCCTACATACTGCCTTCCACTCAGTTAGAGTCGATAGCAAATGGACCTCTGGTGGAGGAGATGAAGGAAGGTGTGTAAGTGGGATAGGCTGGGTGGGCAAAGGGATAGTTTACTTGACTCCTTGGGCATCTAGAACAGATTTTCAATCAATTGTCTTCATCTTGCTTTTGGTTTATTTAAACTAATGACAAAGAGAACAAATAAATATCTTTGTACTCACTACCCAGCTTCTTTGAATCTTAACATTTTATAATTAAACTTGCTTCAGAGCTTTTAAAGAAAGAAATACAGTTAAAAGTTCCTGTGAACCCCATCCAAGTCTATTCTTTTCTCTCCTTTCTCCCCCACCTCAGCAAAGGTAACCATCTCCTTACATTAGGTATTTATCCTTCACAAGCATGTTTTTATACTTGTACTATATATGCATGTATCCATAAACAATGTATAGCACTTTTTATGATTTTAAACTATTAATTGTATCATACTGTAATGTTTTGAATTAGTCAACGATGTGTTTTTGAGATTTACCCATGTTGTTACCTGTAGATTTTTTTTTTAAATCCTCACCTGGATATTTTTTCCATTGATTTTTAGAGAGAGTGGAAGAAAAGGAGAGAGAGAGAGAGAGAGAGAGATATGAGAGAGAGGTGAGAGAGACACATTGATGATTGTCTCCTGCATGCGCCCCAGGGTTGGGATCAAACGTGCAACTGAGGTATGTGCTCTTGACCAGGAATCAAACTCAAGACCCTTTGGTTCAGAGCTGACACTCTAACCACTGAGAAAAACCATCCAGGGCTACATGTAGCCATTTTAACTGTGATGTAGCATTCCAATGTAAGATTGTCCATTATGATTTTCAAGGTACTAGTTCATTCTCTTATTGAAGGAGACTAACGTTCTTTACAGTATGTTTGCTACTATAAGCAATGCCGCTTTGAACTTTCTTATACATATTTTCTATGTATGGGTGTGAAGTTTCTTTAGAGTATGGTCCTAGGAATGTAACTGTGGGCTACAGACATCTTCAACTTTGCTAGATGTTGCCAAATTGCTCTCCAAAGTAGTTGTACCAATTTATGCTTCCATGAGCAATGTATGAAGGGTATTATTGCTCCCTGCCCTTGCTAGCACTTGGTATTGTTAGCCTTTGAAAAGAATGGATATGAAAAATATATTTGATTGTTCTTTTTTTTTTTTGAGAAGTTTTTTGAGTTTATTTGAGCCAAATTGATGACATGTGCTGGGGAGCAAGATCTCAAATGTTCCCTGATTGTTATTAAAATAATAATTATCCCAGCAGATAGAGAGGAATGAATGAAGACTCAGGCCAGATAGCATGACATCTTGCAGAAAGTGAAAGATCAGTAAATGGTGGCGTGTGGCTGGGAGGGGGAAGTGCTGAAAGATGGCTGGCTGGAGACTTAATAATGGCTAACATTTATTGAGGTTGAGGATTTATTCTGGGCTAGATGGTACATTTAATAGCCTTACACGTACCATCTCACTGAATCCCTGTGACAACTCTTAGAAGAAGATACTTCTAGTTCATTTTGTAGGTGAGTAAACTGACACTCTATTTAAAAATAATGAGAACAGATTCTTGATTTAACTTTCATCCTGCTGAACCCTGTCCAAAATAGCCAGAAATGTGCTGTTTTTAGTCTTAAAGATAGAAGCTGGAGGTCATCTTGGAGGGGGGTGGGGTGGGAGGGGCTGTCTGACTATCTTCCATTTAGTCCTCTGGATCTACTCTTCCCTCTTCTCCACCCCACATCAACTGAGGCCACTGGCGCTTGGGCTTTGACTGGCAATAGGAAGCTCCAGAAAGAGGAGGGAGTGAGTGAAAGATGAAGCCGGGAGTGAGAGGTACAGGGGGAAAAAGAGAGAAAGAGAGGAATCAGAGTATTTAATCCTCTTTTCCCTCTTCCTTGTGAGGTTGTTGCCTCAGGCTGACCAAATGTCACGCTTCTCTCAAGGTGGCTACCTCAGCAAAGCTCTTTCCTTCATTCCAGGCCCTGATAACCATCCCCTCTCCTCAAGCCTTAGGGCCTACGTGTGGTATCAACTTAGCTGCATCCACATTTTTGTAACACACAACTTAACAATGGGGATATGTTATAAGAAATGCATTGTTAGATGATTAAGTCATTTTGCAAACACCATAGAGCACACTCACACAAACCTAGATGGCATAGGCTGCTACTCACCTACGCTGTCTGGTATAGCCTATTGCTCCTAGCACGTTACTGTATAAGACAACATGAGCTTAAGTCAAGCACAGGAGAAAATTATTTAATTGGGATACCTGGAAAGCATGAGATATATGGGGCCATTACTGGCATAACAATGCACACTGTTTCTTAAAAATTAATATATTTTTATTGATTTCAGTGAGGAAGAGAGAGGGAGAGAGAAATAGAAACATCAGTGATGAGAGAAAATCATTGATTGGCTGCCTCTTGCATGCCGCCCACTGGGGATCGAGCCCGCAACCTGCAAGTGCCCTGACAGGAATCAAACCAGCAACCTTTCAGTGCACCGATGACGCTCATCCCACTGAGCCACACTGGCCAGGGCTATCAGTAATTATTTTAAGTGTAAATGTATTAAATTCAATTTATTAAAATTAAGAAATCTGCAGAATGAATTTAAAAAACGCATGATTCAACTAGATGTTGCTTACAAGAGTCTCACTTTATATCCAAAGACACAAATAGGTTGAAAGTGAAAGGATATACCATGAAAAAAGATATTCCATGCAAATAGTAATCACAAGAGAGATGGGGTTGCTATACTGTTATTAAAAACAATAAAATAGATTTTAGGTTAAAAGTTTTTAGAAAAGACAAAAGAGAACATTATCTACTAATTAAAGGGCCAATTAAACAAGAAGATGTAATAATTATAAACACAAACAACAGAGCCTCCACTATATGGAGCAAGTATTGATAGAGTTGAAGGGATAAATAGATAGTTCTATAATAAAATAGTTGGAGTTGTATTTCGATATCCCACTTTCAATAATGGATTAAACATCTAGACGGAAAAT